>ML110300.1:0-38279 GCA_003697995.1 Taxidea taxus jeffersonii | reverse complement strand
AAGAGACTCTTAATGTCATAAAACAAACTGAGGGGGGTGGGGGGGAGAGGGGTTGGGAGAGGGTGGTGGGGTTACATTATATGTTTAAATAAAGCTTAAATAAAAAAAAAAGTTAAAAAAAAAAGATGATAGTATGCTGGAAATGCAGAACCAGGTGGCAGTATTTAAGGCCAAAAGTAAGATAGATTTAATTATTGCAATCTGCAACCAGTTCAAAGTGGCCAGTGGAAAAACTTTCCTATAAGGATTTTGGCAATGGTTAATGGGCCAAAGTTTTCCTTAGGAAACTTGGGAATAGTTTCACTCACACAGATTTGGCCTTATCAATATCTGTTGGGTCACATAGTGTGTGATATATCAAGAGATCCTACAGAGTTTTGCTTGGATAAAAGGGACTAATTTAAGATGAGAGAGGAGCAACAATGGGCACCTTTCCATGGCATCCACTGGTATTACCAGATACAGAAGATGTATTCTCTTAGAGTGCTAAAATGGGCTAAAAAAAAAAAAAAAAAAGGTGTAGCTAAGTTACCAGCTTGAAGATAAATCTGTGTCTGAATGAGATCCTGTCCTTTAAAATGTGGCATATGACCCAAACCAACCTTTGGGTCAATAGGGCCTTTGTCAATGATAACTAGACCATATGGGCTGAAAATCAAGGAATACAAGAAGTGGTAACTACACACCATCACTCCCATTGATCCACACTGGGAATTTATGCTTCCGATTGTCATATCTAGGTCACTTAGGCATAGAGATCTTAATTCCCAGAGGGACAATATTTTCATGAGGATGTTATAAAAACCCCATCAAGCCAAAAGCTACAGATGCCATTTTATTGCACCCCAAACTTTAGAAATCAACAGTCAAAGAAAGGATTTGCTATGCTGGCAGGAATAATTGACATTGATTCTTGTGAGGAGATAGTTCGATGCTTCATAATGGGAGAAAGAAGATATATTTTTAGAATCCAGAGACCTCTATGTGTACTCATGCACAGTTTTAACTATGAATAAGTAATTAGAGCAACCGCAGCCTGACTAAAAAGAGATAACCAGGAGCTCAGATCCCTTAGAACTGTGAACATCTAGATCATGCCACCAGATAAGTGGATCTAGATCTACAGGGGGCTAGCTAAAGGAATGGGTGATTTAGACTAGATTTTAGAGAAAAGAGTTGCTGAACATGTTATGCTAAGGACCATTTGTGCAATTCATCCCACTAATCCTTTCTCTGTATACTTCTCTCAGAAAACCAGAATTTTGAAGACCCAATGCCAGCTAATTCATGAATTAATTAATCAACATTATTGAATCTGAACAGTGGGATAGGATATTCTAGCAGACAATGTTGGTGCTCAGTCAGTCCAGATTCCTACAAATACCTTTTTGCTCTCTGTGATCCCTGACCCCTTTGTCCGTCTAATAGCCCTTTCTGCATCCCATGCGTGCTCTCACTTGCAAGAGCCAACACGAGAGGACATGTTTTGCCAGTACTAGGAGATAGCTGCAAGAACCTGCATAAACTCCCCTGGGCCAAGGCTTAACCGATACAAGAACTTGAAAGCCCAATCCCCTTGTGTCAAGACAGGACAACTCTAATTTATACCTTACAGTTCAAGGTTTCCATTTAGCCTTGTGGTTCTTTACTTGTGATTTTACCTGTAAGAGACTGTTGCAATAATGACCTACAGTGATTTGTTCCTCCCTGTATCTGCTCTTGGATAAACTCTACATACATTTATTCTGGCTTGATTACATAACTTGCTTTGACCTATGGGACATAAGCAGATCTGCTGCAGACAGAAGAGTGAAAAGTGCTCGTGCTTTGTGGCTTGCACTCTCTTGTTCTTCCTGAGGACCTTACAAACATTGCCATATAAATAAAGGTAGACTAAGCTGCTGGAGACACATGACCAAAGCACCTTACCCAAGAGCCAGGACCAACGGTCAGACATGTGAATAAAACCATTTTAGTCTAATCAGACCAGAAATAACCTATCAGCTGATGGAGCACAAATCTCTAACCCCTGAATCATTACCCAATACATTATTTTCATTTTTTTCTTTTTAATTTTTTATTTAAATTCTAGTGAGTTAACATACAGTGTAATATTGGTTTCAGACGTAGAATTCTGTGATTCATCACTTAACATACAACACCTAGTGCTCATCATAAATGTGCCCTCCTTAATTGCCAACATCCATTAAGCCCATTCCTCACCCACCTCCCTCCATCAACTCTCAGTTCATTCTCTATCATTAAAAGTCTCTTATAGTTTGTTTCCCTATCTTTTTTCTTTTCCCCTTCCCTATGTTAATCTGTTTTGTTTCTTAAATTCCACATATCAGTGAAATTATATGGTGTTTGTCTTTCTCTGACTGGCTTATGTCGCTCAGCATAATACAGTTTAGCTCCATCCACATCATTGCAAATAGCAAAATGTCATTCTTTTTGATGGCTGGATATTATTTCATTGTGTACATGTATCTTCTTTATCCATTCATCAATTAATTGATTTTTGAGCTCTCTCCATACTTTGGCTATGGTTGATAATGTTGCTTTAAACATTGGGGTGCATGTACCCCTACATGTTTGTAATTTTTTATCCTTTGGGAAAGTACCTAGTAGTGTAATTGCTGAATTGTAGGGCAGTGTTACTTTTAACTTTCTGAGGAAACTCCATACTGTTTTCCAGAGTAGCTGTACCAGTTTGCATTCCCACCAACAGTGTAAGAGGGTTCCTGTTTCTCTGTATCCTTGCCAACACCTGTTGTTTCTTGTGTTGTTAATTTTAGCCATTCTGATAGGTGTGAAGTGGTATCTCATCCTAGTTTTTCTTTGTGTTTTCCTGATGATGAGTAATGTTAAGCATCTTTTCACAAATCTGTTTAGCATCTTGATGTCTCCTTTGGAAAAGTGCCTATTCATGTTCTCTGTCCATTTCTTAACTGTTATCTTTTTTGGGGGGTGTTGAGTTTGATAAACTCTTTAAGGATTTTGGATACTAACCCTTTATCAGATATGTCATTTGCAAATATCTTCTCCCATTCTGAAGGTTGTGCTTTACTTTTGTTTATTGCTTTCTTCACTATTTCCTTTTTTTTCTTAATGAAGTCACAGTAGTTCATTTTTGCTTTTGTTTTTCTTGCCTCTGGAGCAATATCTACTAAGAAGTTGCTGTGGCCAAAGTCACAGATTGCCTGTGTTCTTTTCTAGGATTTTGGTGGTTTCCTATCTTACTTTTGGGTCTCTCTGCCATTGCAAATTTCTTTTTTTGTATGGTGTAAGAAAGTAGTCCAATTTCATTCTTCTACTTGTTGCTGTCCAGTATTCCTAACACCATTTGTTGAAGTTATTTTCTTTTTACCATTGGATATTCTTTCCTGCTTTGTCAAAGATTAGTTTGCCATATGGTTGTGAGTCCATCTCTGAGCTTTCTCTTCTGTTCCATGGATCTATGTGTCTGTTTTGTGTCTTGAAATCTGGAATCATGATCTTCCAGTTTTGTTTTTCTTCTTCAAGATTGTTTTGGATATTTGGGGTCTTTTGTGTCTCCCTACAAGTTTTTTTTTTTTTTGTTTGTTTGTTTGTTCTCTCTCTGTGAAAAATGCTGGTGGTAATTTGATAGAAATTGCATTAAAAGTGTAGATTGTCTTGGGTACTATAGACATTTTAGCAATGTTTGTTCTTCCAATCCATGAGCATGGAATGTTTTTCCATTTCTTTGTGTCATCTTCTATTTCTTTCATAACTGTTCTATAGTTTCAGGGTACAGACTTTACTTCTTTGATTAAGTTTATTCTTAGTTATCTTATTGTTTTGGGTTCAATTGATAATGGGATTGGTTCCTTTATTTCTCATTCTGCTACTTCATTATTGGTGTATAGAAAGAAATGCAACAGATTTCTGCACATTTATTTTATGTCCTGGAACTTTGGTGGATTCATGTATTCATTCTAGCAATTTTTTGGTGGAATATTTTAGATTTCATTTATACAGTATAATGCTATCTGCAAATAGTGTAAGTTTGACTTCTTCCTTGCTGATTTGGATGTCTTTTATTTCTTTTTGTTTTCTGATTACTGATGCTAAGGCTTTCAGTACTATGTTAAACAGTAATGGGGAGAGTAAACATCCTTGTCTTGCTCTTGACTGTGGGTAAAATGCTTTCAGTTTTTCCCCATTGAGGATGATATTAGCTAGGGACTTTTCATATGTGGCTTTTATGATGTTGAGGTATGTACTCTTTGTCCCTACTTTGTTGAGAGGTTTTTTATTTTTTAATCAAGGATGTATGCTGTACTTTGTCAAATGCTTTTTCTGCACCTACTAAAATGATCATATGGTTCTTATCCTTTCTTTTATTTTTATATCCTTTCTTTTATTAATGTGATATATCACATTGATTGGTTTGTGAATATTGAAGCCCAGGAATAAATCCCACTTGATTATGGTGGATAATTCTTTTAAGGTATTATTAAATTCAATTTGCTATTATCTTGTTGAGAATTTTTGCATCCATGTTCATCAAGGACATTGGCCCTTAATTCTCCTATTATTGAGGTCTTTGGTTTTCAAATCAATGTAATGCTGGCCAGGTAGAATGATTTTGGAATTTTTCCTTCCATTTCTATTTTTTTGGAACAGTTTGAAAAGAACAGGTATTAATTCTTCTTTAAATATTTGGTAGAATTTTCTTGGAAGGCCAGGACTTCTGTCCCTGCCTGGACTTTTGTTTTTTGGGAGATTTTTGATTAGTGTTTAAATTTCTTTGCTCATTATCATTCTGTTTAAATTTTATCTTTCACCTTGTTTCAGATTTGGGGGTTTGTACGTTTCTAGGAAGTTATCTCTTTCTTCCAGTTTTCTCAGTTTATTGGAATATCATTTTTTATGATAATTTCTTATAATTGTTTGTGTATCTATGGTATTGTGATCTCTCCCTTTCATTCATGATTTTATTTACTTGGGTCCCTTCTCTTTTCTTTTCATAAGTCTAGCTAGGGGTATGTCAATTTTATTAATTGTTTCAAGGAACCAGCTCTTGGTTTCACTAACTGTTCTACCGAGTTTGTTTGTTTGTTTGTTTGTTTCTACATCATTTATTTCTGTTCTCTTCTTTATTATTTCCCTTCTTCTGTGGGCTTTAGGCTTTATTTGCTGTTCCTTTTCTCGGTCCTTTAGGTGTAAAGTTAGCTTGCATATTTGAGACTTTTCTTGCTTCTTGAAGGAACCTGTACTGCAATATATTTCTCTTGTAAGACAGCCTTTGCTGCATCACACAGGTTTGGAATGTCATGTTTCCATTTTCATTGGCTTTGATGTCTTTTGAAATGTTCTTTTTAATTTCCTGGTTAATCCATTCATTATTTAGTAAGATGTTCTCTAATCTTCATATATTTGTGGTCTTTACAATTTTTTTCCTGTGGTTCACTTTAAGTTTCATAGCATTGTTGTCTGGAAATATGAAGGTATGAACTCAGTGTTTTTATACTTGTTGAGGGGTGATTTTAGACCCAGGATATGACTTTTTACAGGGAATGTTCTTTTTTCACAAAAAAAAAAAAAAAAAAAAAAAAAATCTGCTGCTTTAGGATGCAGTGATCTGAATATATCTGTTAAATACATTGAGTCCTATGTATCATTCAAGGCCATTGTTCCCTTGTTGATTTTCTGCTTAGATGGTATATCCATTACTATAATGGGGTTTAAAGTCCCTTAGTATTATTGCATTATTATCAATGAGTTCTCTTATGTTTATTATTAATTGATTATTCTATCTGAGTCCTCCCAAGTTGGGGGCATATATATTTACAATTGTTTGATTTTCTTTGGTATTGACCTCTTAATAATGATATAATGCCTTTCTTCATCTCTTGTTGCAGTCTTTATTTTAAAATCTACTTTGATACAATTATGGCTACTCTGGTTTTCTTTTGGTGTGCATTAACATGATAGATGGTTCTCCATCCCTTCGCTTTCAATCTGCTGATGTCTTTAGGTCTATATGCTGTAGTTAGCATATAGATTGGTCTATTTTTTTAAATTTAATTTAATTAATTTATTTTAAATTTATTTTTATATTTTTAAATGTTTTATTTATTTATTTGACAGACAGAGATCACAAGTAGGCAGATAGGCAGAGGAAGAGAGGAGGAAGCAGGCTGTCCGCAGAGCAGAGAGCCCGATGCGGGGCTCGATCCCACAACCCTGGTATCATGACCCGAGCCAAGTGGGCTTTAACCAACTGAGCCACCCAGGTGCCCCTCTATTTTTTTTTAATCCATTCTAATACCCTGTGTCTTTTGGTTGGAGCATTAAGTCCATTTACATTCAGAGTGATTATTGAAAGATATGAATTTGTGTTGCCTATAAAATTGGTGTTTCTCATGATGTTTTCTGTTCCTTTCTATTTTTCTGTTCTTTGTTGCTTTTGGCCTTTTTTTCACTCAAAGATTCCCCCTTAATATTTCTTGCAGAGCTGGTTTAGATGCCATGAACTCCTTTAGTTTTTGTTTCTCTAGGGAACTTTATATGTCTCCTTCTATTCTGAATGATAGCCTTACTGGATAAAATATTCTTGACTGCATATTTTTCCCATTTAGCATGTTGAATATATCTTGCCATTTTCTTGTGGCCTATCAAGTTTCTGGGGACAGATCTGCTTTGTACCTAATCTGTCTTCCCTTGTAGGTTAAGGACTTTTTCCCTTGCTGCTTTTAGGATTCTTCCTTGTTTGTGTATTTTGTGAAATTGACTATGATATGCCTTGGCAATGGCCAACATTTGTTGAATTTAATGGGATTTCTCTGTGTTTCTTGGATTTTGATATCTGTGCCCTTTCCCAGATTAGGGAAGTCATCATCAGCTATTATTTCCTCAAATAAAACTTCTGCCCCCTTTTCTCTCTCTTCATCTTCTGTAACTCCTTTGATATGAATGCTATTCCATCTTAGTATGTCACTGATTTCCCAAAGTCTATCTTTATGATCCATTATGTCTGTTTCCTTCATCTTTTCAACTTCATTATTTTTCATAATCTTTTCTGTACCACAGATTCATTCCTGTGTTTCATCCATCTTCATTGCTATGACATCCATTTGCATTTGCATCTCAGTTAAAACCTTTTTAATTTCTGCAAGACTAGAGTTTAGTTCTTTTATTGCTGCAGTAAAGGATTCTCGAGTTTTTCTATGGTTTTTACAAGCCTGGCTAGTATCCTTATAAGCGTTATTCTAAATTCTAGTTCAGACATCTTACTTATATCTGTATTGATTAAATCCCTGACCATAATCTCTTCCTGTTCTTTCTTTTGTGGTGAATTCCTTTGTCTTGTCATTTTGGAGGAAAAACACAATCAAAATAAAAATTAAATTTAAATTTAAAAATAAAAAAAAAAGGAAGCTAGATCCTAGGTGTGTTTTATCTCCTTGTTAAGAGATTAATAGAAAAAAAATAAAAATTAAAAATTAAAAAAATAAAATAAAATAATTGCTCTTTTTGTATCCAAGAAAACATCAAAAACAAAAATAAAATGAAACAAACAAAACTCAAAGGAAGCTATATCTTGTTTCACCTAGAGCTCTTGAAACTTTGAGGCATTCTATGATCAGTAGACTTGGTATGAATCGGGGGTTTGCTCTGGTCTTCTGGGAAGGGACCTGCTGCTCTGATTCTCAGATGGATTTGCCCTAGTGCATGTGTGCCTGCCAGATTTGGGGAGTTTGGGGGTGGTTAAAGGTGGGGGAGTGGGGCTTGATTCTTGATATAGTGGCCCCATTCTCCATTTGGTGGCACTGTTTAGCTTACTGTGATTGATTAGTGGGCAAGAGGTGAAAGTGACTTTCATCTCCAGAGCAGGAAGCTCCCATGGCCCACCCTTTTTTTTTAAATTTATTTGACAGAGAAAGACAGAGTGAGAGAGGTAACACAAGCAGGGGGAGTGGGAGAGGGAGAAGCAGGCTTCCCACCAAACAGGAAGCCAGATGCAGGGCTCAATCCCAGTACCCTGGGATCATGACCTGAGCCAAACAAAGATAGCTGCTTAAGGACTGAGCCATTCAGGCGCCCCTCCCATGGGCCACTCTTTAAGAAGCCCTCATAGATGCACAATCACCCTTCCTATGCCCCCTGCTTCCCTTAGATTCTTTTTTTTTTTTAAGATTTTATCTATTTATTTAACAGAGAGAGATCACAAGTAGGCAGAGAGGCAAGCAGAGAGAGGAAGGGAAGCAGGCTCCCTGCTGAGCAGAGAGCCTGATGCGGGGGCTTAATCCCAGGACCCTGGGATCATGACCCGAGCCAAAGGCAGAGGCTTTAACCCACTGAGCCACCCAGGTGCCCCCCACCTTTAGATTCTTATATTCACCCTGTCCTTTACTGATTGTCTTCCTGCCAGGCAGTGTAGTAATGTTTTATCGAGGCCCAGCCATGCCTCAAAACTCCACACTTCAGAGACTCCTGCAGCATGCACCAATGCTGATCCTCTGGGGGAGGGTCTCACTGCACTGTGGCTGGTGCTGGCTTGTATAGAAAATAGTTGTGTGGCCATGCAGCACAGCAGTTTGGAGCTCAGGCTAATCACAATGCTCAGGCAGTGCCAGGGTTTGCTGTCTTCAGTTGGCATCTTTGTTCCTATGCTAGTGAATGGGATAGCTCAATGGTGCCATCAAGGTATTTTGCCCTCAGAGTGGCTGTATCACTTCAACCAAATGCACTACAAGCAGGAGAACTGCTTCTTCCCTGGAAACCCAGGGGATCCTCAGCTGCCTGCTCTCAGGACTAGTTCCTCCTTCCCTGTCAGAGCACTGTCAGGCCTGACCCTGGTAATAGTGTTGACCTCTGAAACTTCAGACTCTCTATTCCATCATTTATAAAATCTTGGAGGTATTGATATCAGTGGTTTTGAGAAACAGTTTTCTTGTATAGTCCCCTGTGTATGTTTTCACTCTCCCCCCTCTTCACGCTTTTATTTTCTCTTGCTACTCTTTCCTTTATCAGGGGTCCTTCCTCTTTGCAGTGTCCATGGATCTTCTCTCCCACAAACCAGTTTTTCTCCCTCTGTAGTTTCTACTTTCCACAGGTCATGTTTTCTGTTTGTAGACATGGAGTTTTGTTCTCTAAAATTTCTGATTGATTGGGTGTTCAGAATAATTTAATATTTATCTAAGCTGTGTTTGAAGGAGGAGGCTTGCTTTGGGTCACCCTACCTCTCTGCCATCTTAACCTTCCCCCCTGATTTTCATTTTAAATTAGTAAATTTTGGTGTGGTTTATTTTATAGCAAATGTTAACTGATATACTATTCTTTTTACCACTAGTTTGTCCTGTCCAACACTCTTTTATGGTTTCTTCTAGAAGTACTTCCTGAATAAATAACTTACATAGGAATTTTTGTTCAGGATATACTTCTGGGAAACATGACCCAAGACAATAATAAATTTTAAAAATATTTATTTATTTATTTATTTATTTGACAGAGAGAGATCACAAGTAGGCAGAGAGGCAGGTGGGGGGTGAGGGGAAGCAGACTCCCCGCCGAGGACCCTGAGACCCTGAGATCATCACCTGAGCCCAAGGCAGAGACTTAACCCTCTGAGCTACCCAGGTGCCCCAAGACAATAATAATTTGTTAATTTACCACGTTTTCTGAAGAGTAGAGAGTATTTAACTTACATATCTACATTACATAAATGGACATATATTCCAGCTATTCTAAATTTGAAAAGAGAAGTTATTCAGAACAAAGCATGGGGGATCAGCTGGATTTTCCAGACCTAGATTCTACTGTCTTCTGTCTTCTGTGATTATCCTTCCCCCTTTTACCAACTCTGTCTATGAGTAGATTGCAAATTAGGAGATTAGATCCTGTGTAGACCCTTGCAAAGAGATTACTAATTTAAAAAATTTAAAACACTTCTAATTATAGGATAGATAGGATTTTTATTGTATTCCTAAGTGCTATATTCCACAACAGAAAAAGCAATCAAGAAAACAGATCGTGAGATATTTGCTGTCACTTACATGACACACAACAGCCAAGTATATGTTCCTTCCATTTGTTGTTTGACAGAAGAATTTTCAGAGCCCAAGGAGGAGTTATCATTAGTGCAGTTTGGGGCAGGGGGAGAGTCAGTAATTTTACTGAGTTAAACACCAATGGGAAATCTCTTGGATTATGACAGGAATCCATCAACCTTTTATAAGCATTCTTAATATAACCTCGTTTTGGGAATGGAAGAAAAAAGTGCTGTAAAACTTTTTACAATGAAGGGCTATATCAAAAGGTAATTGGTATTTAAAATTTCATTCATCTGTATTGTTCTTAGATGTACATTTTCCCAGAAGGTAGAAACTAATCTTTTTTTTAACCAAATTTTATGTTGCAGTTTGATTGTTTAATACAATACAGGAAAATACATTGGTCTTTGTGCATTATTGGCTTTTGTATGATTATTATAAACTGCAACCTTCATGTAATAATAGTATCACTATATAGATATATATGTCCTAACCTAATGGACCTTTTCTGGGAAAATATATATATTTAATTTTATGGTTAATAGCTAAGTTTTAGATAAAACTATAAAATGGAAAATTTACTAAATCTTTAGCAAGGTGACTAACAGGTAATAATATTAAGGAGTAAAAGATTGTAAAAAATGGGTAGATTATATTTGAATTAATAAAATTAACAGTACATAGAAAAGGAAGGCTACAAGTACATATAAAATAGAGCATTAATTTAAGCTTTATCAATTCTTCTGTGGAACAAATACTGTGATTCACAATATTAAGTAAAAGTGAAGTATATGTTAATAAAATGTCCCTCTCTTGCATTTCAAATACATATATAATGTGAAATAATTTATACTAAAAATGTTGTGTCATCTCTAAGAAGTTTTTCATGTTCAAAGATATGAAATGACTAAAAATTCTTACTTTCCCATTTTAAATACTATATTATTTTTAATGAAAGGAAAATAATATTTTTAAAAAGTATAAACATTTTGTCCAATTAAGTAGTATAACATTATTATAAGGATTAGTTTTCAATTTTTACCCATCTTGACTCTACTTCCAAAATATTAGACATGTGTGCATTGGTCACTACTTGTCATATTTGTTGAATTGCATTCATGAATGTATGGCTTATAAATAAAAATAAGCATTCAGTTTTTAATGGAGTTCAAACTCACACTATTATGTTTTTGATTTGACATAGAGAAGTTTTTTTTTTTTTTTATGATATCCCATGAACCTAAATGTAGCACATACAGAGGGCAGGGCATATTGGTACACAACAGCATAATTTGCAAATGTAGCCCTTGTTTGGGGTCAGATTGTTACCTTTGTTTTTAACAATACCAATCATAAGTCTACTTATATATATATATATATATACATATATACATATATATATATATAACATCACAAAATAAGAGAATTCAGATAGAAAATGCATTGACTATCAATAAGGCTTCTACCCAGACTACATTCACAAATGTAATTGTGACTTTCAGGTTTCAGTTTTGCTAGGCTATATATAATATTCAATTAAACATTAATCGAGGTGTTGCTGTGAAGGTATCTTATAGATATGGTTAAAACCTATAATCAGTTGGCTCTAAGTAAAGGAGATTATCCTTGATAATGTGGATGGACCTTATCCGATCAGTTGAAGTTCTTAAACAAAACCAAGATTTCCATGAGGAAGAAAAAATTCTGTCTCAAGTCTGTGGTACCAGTTCCCAGTCAAAAGTTTCCAGCTTTGTGACTTGCCAGCCCCCACAATCATGCAATTCTTTGAAATTAATCTCCTCCCCTTCTACATGTGTGTTTATATATATGTATGTGTATGTGTATATGTTTTAAGTATACTAATATATGTGCATTATGTGTATAATGACATACACATATAGATGTGTAAAGTCCCTAAATATATTTATATGTATATATGCACATGCATACAGAAACATGTATGAATTCTGGACACCCTGACTGATATAGGTAGATTGAGGTTTTTAGCTTATTTTAGATATATAATTTCTAGAAATAGAAAGGAGATTTTCATAGGCATTGAAATTTACAGTCTCAAAAATTCTGGAGATGATTCTGCTTATCCTTAATGCTGTTTGCTCCTAACCCTGTAGAGTCAGACAATGTCAATAAAACAGGTATCCATCACCTGGAGATTTTTTGGAGTTACTTCCTAGAATTTCTGGGTAGTCAAAGGACCCATAACCATCCATGTCAATATTTAACTTGGAGTAGATATCACTTCCAGGAAGAACTAAACTGTAGCTGGACCTAGTATGGTTTTTAATAGTGCAGAAGAGCCCTCAGAACACCCAGCAATTGAGATTTGAAATCTTTCCCTAAACCCAGTAGTAAGCAAACCCATATTTATGTGATTAATTTTTTTATATCAGTTATCATATTATAGTGAGGGTGTGATGTATAAAATTAGTATGCTGAAAATCCAGAGCAAATATTAAGCTTGGATGTGGAGATTTAGACAAGTATTTGAACTAGGAAAACAACTGGGGGGGTATAGAATGGATATGGTGATCTCATTAGTTTTGCAAGCAATACTTGGACATGTTTACTGATTTTCAGAATGGGTGTGTTGAAAGTGAATTTTCTATGAATATTTCATGATTGCATGGTTGAAGACTTCTAATCAAGAAAAATGACTGAATAGCGAAGGTCTGGAAAGCTAGAACTTTAAAGATGTCTACCCAGAGGCATTTGCTTCCATTCCAGTAGAATAAATAACGATAAAGACCTTCCCTCTGCTCCTCCCTGTAGAGGCTTTTTTTTTACATTGTGGAGTGCTTAAGTCTTTATGTGGGGGCCTGGGGAAGGGGACAGATTTGTTGGCCGTACCTATATAAGCTCTTAGTCTCATAAGTTTGGGGTAATTCTACTGTAATGTAAATCAACTACATGTGCTGGTGAAATATGATCTTCATTCATGTCACTCTGTGGGGATTTGGAATTTGGGGAACTGACACAAAATACAATTCTATGAAGAATAAAGTTTCTCAGATCCAAAAACTGTATGCTCATGACCTCACTCAATCAGTCTCTCTCTTCTCGCTTCTCTTCTCTCTCTCTCTCTTTATATATATATATATATATATATATATGTGTGTGTGTGTGTGTGCATACATACACACATAGACATATATATGTGTGTGTGTGTTCTCTCTATATCACTTTTATTAGTTGATAATAATATTTAATATAACATGTTGCCAAAACATGATTAGGATGTTGAAATGGATATTTGTTATACTGACTGAAAAAGTGAGAGTAGAAATATATATGTATACACATACATATATATTTTGACAGGGAGAGACAACAAGAGAGGGAACACAAGCAGGGGGATGGGGACAGGGAGAAGCAGGCTTCCTGTTGAGCAGGGAGCCCCATGCAGGGCTCAATCTCAGGATCCTGGGATCATGACCTGAACCGAAGGCAGACACTTAATGACTGAGCCATCCAAACGCCCCAAGAGTAGAATATTTTTAAACAAATAATTAGACACATGTCTATCTACTGAATTGAAATTTTAACTAACACTACAGATCATAAAGTTTTGAATAAGGTGTTCTTTTTTACATTAATCATTTTCATTTTAGGAAGAAAAATAAAATTATGGAAATTAATAATTGTAGTATAATAGGAAATATGTTAAATACCATTAATAAGTCTATATGAGTGCCATGATATAGTGTTATATGCTTTAAATCTGCCTGACTTCTCTTTCTTCCCTCCTACCTCTAGCCAGAGAATTTTTTTTTTTCTCTTAAGCGCTCATAGGATTAGATTGTGCAAGTCAAGATAATTCAGGATAATCCCCATGTTTTAAGGTTGGTGACCTTATTTACATCTGCAAAGTCCTCTTTATCATGTAATATAACATATTTGCATGTTCTGAGAATTAGAGCATGGGTATCCCTGGGAACCATTCTGTCTATCATAATCCACACACTGTATATAAGTTTTTTAGTATCTTGGAGTCTTAACTCCTTCATTTGGAAAATGGGCATACCAACATCTCACTCAAAGGGATGTTCTGAAAGTTAATCAGATGATTGTAATACACAGACTACCTCTCCTCCAAAGAGTTCCTTTGAATTCTTTCTAGTTCAAATATGATTTTCTTCTTCCCAGGAGTGGCCAGGTTTTAATCTGACTTGCATATATATTTTAAAAGGTGGTGGTAATAAAAAGTGTTTCTCTTAGAACTGAAATAAAATGGTCCCTTCACATTGCTCACTGTTTTTAGTCAGTATAGAGCCTACAGAAATGTGTAGTTAACATGTGTGGCAGAGCAAAATACCCAGTGATTCAGTCAACCAAGCCTTTGGCAAGTAATGATTCAAAGTCAATCCAATATTGAATTCTATGACAGATGACTAAACTATTGATATTTTGTTTTGCTGATTAAAGAATAATTCAAGTGTTTTAGAGACAAACCTGTAGGACAGTTCTGTTAATAAAGTCATTGATAAAAGGGACATTTGTTTATCTGGTGTAACGCTCCCTTAAATCTAAATTGATCCTCAGAAACATATTTGATAAAGATCAAACACTAGAGTTTCTTTGCACTGTCAGGAAACACACTTTAGCAATAAGTCATTGCAAAATTCTTACATATGAAAAATAAATATGAAGATTGAAAAAGTTCCTAATAGAACAAGAAATGGGATCAATTCTATTAGAACAAGAAAAGAGAAAAACATTAACAAATACTTTTACCTTGAATATGTAAATACTTTTAGATTTTGCAAATTACCTCAACAATTATTTGTGAAGGTAAATATAAATTATTATTTTAAATTTATACATTCTCCGGAAGGTTACCTGATTTAACTGTATATATAGTTAGAAAACCACAGAAACAACACCTACATTTTAGCTTTTTCTTTATAAAAATCAGTTTTATTTACATCACTGGTATTAGGTATATAGAGAAAGTAGTTTCATTATGTAGTGGTTGAAACATTTTTGAGATTTTTATTCTTTTCACATTATTTTATGCTGTTTAAAAGAAAACAAAAAAAAAATGTTGAACAGAAGTAGAAGCACTGGTAAATTTTTACTATGTTAAATCAGCCTAAACTTCTTAACTAGAGCAAGGAATAGAAATCAAATAACATAATTTGGAATGACAAAATTAAAAACTCTAACTGGATAAATAATGGGTCAGCCTGCTCCTTTCTCTTAATACTGAGAAAACAAGGTTTTTTAAAAATATTATTTTGAAAACCCACTAAAAAACTGACTATAGAAATTTCCTTCTCCTGTAGAAGCATGAGTGCTGAAAGTGCAAGAATGCGGAGAATAAATGCATTATCTAACAGCAAATGACAAGTGTCAAGAGGAAATAGAGTGATAGAGTCAAACTCTTCAGTTAATCTAGTTCTTCAAATTTTGTTGAAAATCATGGTTATTTTTTTGATGCCATTATATACAACATGAAAAATTAATGTCATAATGTTATTTAACAAAGTTTATTAAAATGCAAGGAAGAGCATATTTCTTATATTTGGAATCAGGATCAAAGGGACACTTAATTTGGTTGTATATATAACAATATCATTATTAGAGAAAGATTATTTAAATTAAAATAAGTTGATTCTAAACTCAGTGCTGTCTTGAACACAGTCTACAGTAATTATAGCCAAAAAGCTCTACTGAATTATAAAGGAATATTAACAAAAAATACCTATAAAGTACAATGAACTAGATTCCCCATGCAATGTTCAAATGGGACAATAGACAGTGATAGTGATGTAAAGTAATGCTTTTCTCTTGTTAAATGAGTGGAGCATTACATAACTGTAATGCTCCATACTGTAGCAACATACTAGCTGGAAATGAAGAACTAGTAGCAACATACTAGCTGGAAATGAAGGGCTGCTGTGCAGATTTAAAAATGCATGCTTTCGGGGCACTTGGGTGGCTCAGTAGGTTAAAGCCTCTGCCTTAGGCTCAGGTCATGATCCCAGAGTCCTGGGATGGAGCCCCACATCAGGATCTCTGCTCAACAGGGAGCCTGCTCCTCCCTCTCTCTCTGCCTGCTGCTCTGTCTACTTGTGATCTCTGTCTGTCAAATAAATAAATAAGAAATCTTAAAAAAATGCATGCTTTCAATATGAAAATCTCTTTATTATATGGAGAATATAAAATGGTTTTATTAAAAATTATGAAACTAATATAGCAGAACAATGATCAGTAACAATAGATAATAATTTATCATTTAAAACTATGTACAATTATATTTGTGGTGATATCAGATAATTAGGTGACAAATGGCTCTTAACAATCAGATGCTCCAAAAAGCTTAGAGAAAATATGACTGTTTTATAAGAGTTAAACCATGGGATATCAAAGAAGACAAGATATATGAAATCTCTGTATTAAATATATATATATATATATATATGGACATATATGTGTGTGCGTGTGTGTCTGTGTTTGTGTCTGTGTGTGTATTTGTGTGTGTGCATAACAAGAATTGAGAGAAGGGGACGCCTGGGTGGCTCAGTTGGTTGAGCAGCTGCCTTTGGCTCGGGTCATGGTCCCAGCATCCTGGGATCGAGTCCCACATCGGGCTCCTTGCTCAGCAGTGAGCCTGCTTCTCCCTCTGCCTCTGCCTGCCACTTTGTCTGTCTGTGCTCGCTCCTGCGCTCTCTCTCTGTCTGACAAATGGATAAATAGAATCTTAAAAAAAAAAAAAAAGGAATTGAGAGGACCAATTACTGATCAATGTTTGATTTAGACTGAAACAAAACATTTTTCTCCAAAGCTTTATTTTATTTTATTACAACTTGGATGTGTTTTTACTTTTTTTAATTAAAATAATTAAAGATTTCATCTATTTAATTGAGAGAAAGAGAGTAGCAGAGGGAGATGGAGAAGCTGACTCCCTGCTGAGTGTAGGGATTAACCCCGGAACCCTAGGATCATGCCTGAGCCAAAGGCATAAGCTTAACTGACTAAGCCACCCAGGGGTCCCTGGATGTGCTTTTAAATTAGAACATGTATTTCATGTTTCTCTTCTTTTTCTTTCCCTTTTTAAAATGTTTTTCCCCAAAAAACATATATCTAAAGCTTTGGGATTACTCATGATCCTCATAGCTTTGAATTGAGGAGAGATAATATTAATTTAGCTGAAGATAGACTCTGTCAGTAACATGGAGACTCCTTCAGCAACTGTAGCACATAAAGAGAACACCATAGCAGTATGCTTTGAATACTCTGTGGGGAAGAAGGCAACATAAAAAACAGTCAAGTATCTGTCCATCTAACCTTTATTTCTCAATACAAATAAATAATTTGAATTCTGTTTCATAGATCTCTGTCTCTTCTCAGTTTAGTCAAAGTGAATCCAAGAATTGGATTCCTGTCAAATCTGGGGCCCAGATAAGATTCAGTTTCTACCTAGGCAAGATGACATTTTTAACCTGGACTGTGGCAAATTTCCCACTCAATCCCCCTTAAGACATTCTGAACTTGATGAATTGCTTGTATTCAAATTCATGCCATTTTTTAAATTTAAAAAATGGTGAATATCAGTTAGTCAACATATAATTACTGGAGATCTACATGCAAAATGCAGATGCTTATGGGTGTATCAATTGAAATAAAAGCTATTGGCAGTGACAAGCAAACAAAAATAGACCTGTAATTAAATAGAGGAACCAATGTATGAAAACAAGGAGAACACCAAATCCTAGAGTTAACCTACAAGCATAAGAAATGCCATCAACCAGGCAAAAAAGATATTAGATTATATGCTTTTTCGACCATGGGCATGATTTAAAATGGCTTTAAGAAGCAAAAAAAAGATATTGAGGAGGAAAAAAGGAAACGGACCATGAGAAAGGCATTCTGGGTGGGGAAAACACTACAAAGCAAATGATAGATTTTTTTTTTTTTAAGATTTATTTATTTGAGGGAAAGAGCATGCACATGAACAGGGGGAGGGGCAGAGAGAGAGGGGGAGAGAATCTTCAAGCAGACTCCCTTCTGAGTGTGGAGTCTGACAAAGGGCTCAATCCCAGGACCCTGAGAATATGACCTGAGCCAAAATCAACTGAGCTTTACCAACCTTACAGACTGAGCCACCCAGGCACCCCTGAAGTGATAGAATTTTTAATTCCAGAGTTAAATTGGTACATATTAGAGGACAAAGCATAATTTCCAATTATACATATTTTTATATATTTTTAATATAATGAATATATTTTTGAATATAATGATAATTGGGTTTTTAAAATGTTTTGAATATAATGATAGTGGTAGATGCAGTGAAATTAAATATCCAGAGATATTTTCTACTGAGCTGAGAATTGAATTGAATTCATGTGTATCGAATCTCAACTGGAATGATGATGTATTTTGGGGAAATGTTTTTTCATCTGCTGTAGTTGATTTAACTAAGTAAAATATCCATGTCAAAAGAACCACCATCTTACTCACCTAGCCTGAAAATAAGAGACAATATTTATCCCAAAATTACAGTAAATGAACTCTAATCTGCTTGTCCCCTGAGAAAAATAACCTACATAATTTTTAACATTCTAGAGCTCCAAAATGTTTTTTCTAATTTCTTGTAAAACACGGGCAGATATAAAAATATTTTACAGGATCTGGTCTTACACTGTCACCTATCTATGCTTCTTAAGTAATATTTATTCATAAATCATTTGCTGAGAATGAATATACTTGGGAGTATGTCTCATTTTGAAATGCATGCAGCAAATGAGAACAACTTCCTGAACAGAATCATTCTTCCCCAAATTATATACATATAAATGTTTAATACATATGCAAAACGTGTTAAAATTCTCAAATACAGAAGAAACTGTTATTGGAAATATGTTCTGAGATCATCACATGAAAAAATGAGAAATTTATAGGCAGGTATTAAGAGATTCTTACCTAATTTAGCAATTCAATAATATTTGATCTGCTTTATTAAAACATGATTGACAAAATTATAGTATATTTAAGGTGTACAATGTGATGATTTAATATAAATATAAACTGTGGATTTATGGGAATGGATTTCAACCATTGAGTTAATTAATATAATCACACCTCACATCTCTCTCTCTCTCTCTTTTTTCTTTTTTGGTGAGTACACAAATTCTAATCTCTTAGCAAATTCAAATTATACAATACAGTATTATCAACTATAATCACCATGTTACATATTAGATCCTAAGGCTTTATTAATCTTATAATTGAAAGTTTGTAACATTTTACCAACCTCTCTATTTTTCATTCCCCTTAACCCCTCGTAACCACATTCTATTCAACTTTTTAAAAACTTAAATTCCACATATAAGTGATACCATGCAGTATTTAACCTACTCTGTCATGTTTCTTTCATTTTGCATCATGCCCTCCAGCTTCATTCATGTTTTTGCAAATTGCAATATTTCCTTTTTCTTTTTTTAAATATGAATGATAGTTTATTTTATACTTTATGTATTTTCTTTTAGCTTTTTCTTTTCACACTTTCTTTATTCATCTTCAATGGACAGTTAGGTTGTTTTCAGTTCATACCTTGGCTATTGTGAATAATACTACAGTGAAAATTGTTATACGTGTATCTCTTTGATATCCTGTTTTTCTTTCCTTGGGATATATATCCACAAGTGGGATTGCTGAATCCATATGATAGCTCAAATTTTTAATTTTTGAGAAAACACCAACACTGTTTCCCATAGTAGCCATACAAGTTTATGTTCCCACCAACAGCGTACAAGGGTCCTTTTTCCTACATATCCTTACCAGTATTTGTTAACTTTTGTTATTTCGATAAAGCCATCCTGACTGGTGTGAGGTGATATTATGGTTTTGCTTTGTATTTTTCTGATGATGAGTGATACTGAGGACCTTTAAATGTACCTATTGGCTCTTTGGATTTTGTCTTTAGAAAAATGTGTATTCGGGTCTTTTGCCTGGTTTTGATTGGGTTACTTGTTTTTTCCTGATTTTTAAAAAATATTTATGTATGTATGTATGTATGTATGTATGTATGTATGTATGTATTTATTTATTTATTTATTTTAGAGAGAGAAATAGGGAGAGAGCATACATGCACATGCTGGGGAGGAAGGGCAGAAGGAGAGGGAGAGAGAATCTTGAGTGGACTCTCCACTGAGCATGGAGACTCACTCAGACTGGCTCAGTCTTACCACCCGGAGCTCATGATCTGAGCTGAAATCAAGGGTCAGACATTTAACTGACTGAGCCACCTAGGCACATTTGCAACTGATTTTCTGTATTGACTTTGAATCTTGAAACTGTGCTGAATTTATTTATTAGTTCAAGCAATGCTTTTTGTTTTGTTTTGTTTTTGTGGTGTCTTCAGTGTTTTCTATATATAAGGTTATATTATCTAAACAGAGACAATTTTACCTTTTCCTTTCTAATTTGAATTTCTTTTATTTCTCTTTCTATGTGGAACAAAACTGACAAGAGTGGGGATCCTTGTCTTATTCCTGATCTCAGCAGAAAACTTTGTTTTTCATGGTTAAGTATTATAGTAGCTGTGGACTTGTCATATATGGCCTTTATTATTTAGATACATTCATTCTATACTCATTTTATTAAGAGTTTTTATCATGTATGGGTGTTGAATTTTACCTAATGAGATAAAGCATATTATTTTTTTCCTTCATATTGTTGATACAGTGCATTCCAATACATATGAGTGTCCCAGATGGAAGGATCACAGTTAGCACCTGGATGCAGACTGATGGGAAGCTGGACCTTCAGGCAGCAGCTGGGAAAGTGTGCAGTCAAACCCCTTCCAGGGAGAAACTGGAAGATGGGCATTTTTGCCTGCTCTCTCTGCACTGAGCTTGGGTGTACAGTTGTGAGGGTCTTTCCATACCCATTTAAAAACTTGTTTTTTGTGTTTTTTTGTTTGTTTGTTTGTTTGTTATAGTCTTGCAGGATCATGAATGCAAGTCCCATTGGCCATATGAACTCATTTTAGGGGCTTGTCCCTTGGGTGTTTTTTATATAAAAATATAAAAGTTGGGGCACTAGAAGTGTGAACAAGCTCCTTCAGGGTAATACTAGCAACTTGGTTTTATTGTTGGGATGAGCTAGAGGGAAAAGGTGGAGGAAACATCTGTCTGCTTTTTTGAGCTCTGAGGAGGGTTATAGTCAGCACCTAAATGCATGTTAATTAGAAGCTGAATCCTCAGACAGCAGCTAGTAAAGGAGGTAGCCAAACCCGTTCCAAGGAAAGGCTAGGAAGAATGAGAGCTTTCTTAGCCCTTTACAAATGCTTCTTTGTTTCTTATAGTCCTTTGGGACCTGTGAACATTAGCCCTGGTAGCTATCAGAGCTAGCTGATTTGAGAATCCATTGTTCAGGTGGCAGGTTTAAAAATCGGGGTGCTAGGTGAGGTCCCACACCTTTGCTCTGCAGGAGAACCTGTGAGTTGGGGTTCCCCCTAATTATATGGAGCAGTGCAGGGGTTGGAGTTTATGGTGAGAAAGCAGTATGTCCTTTTCTATCTGTCTTGATGTGGTCATTTTCTCAGTTATCTGATAATGTAAAAGTCACTAAACGAGTTTCTGGATTTCTCTCAGAGAGAATTGCTCCATGTGTTGCTGTGTATATGGTGTGTCCATAGTGGAAGGAAATTCAGGAGGCTCCTATGTTTCCATATAGCCTGAAATTTTAAAGCCAAAATGTGACTACTAGTTGTGCTCATTACTAATGGGATGTCATTGCTCCTAGGCTTTTTCACCAGACAAGGCTTCATTCATCTATTAAATTGTCAGTGATAATAAACTAAAGCCTGCTGACCATGGTGAGAAGGGTACTCTCTTAATTGTAGGTGGAAGCTGGCAATTCAATATTTTTAGAAGATGGTCATCCAACCTTTTTCTGAATATTCACAAAAATGAACAGTTTACTGCTTTGCAAAATGAATTTCTAAATCTACTCTGAGTCTTAGAATTGAGCACCAATCTTTATAGTGTTTCTTTTTTGTTTTTAATATAAAGGGAAATATTGAACAAACCATCACTCTTTTTCAACAAATCTTCTCATCTAAAGATTGCCATTTTCAATAGAGTTTTTCCTGCCATTTCTCAATATGTCATTCATTACACCATCTTAGCTATTTGACTTTAGGCATGGACTAATTTGTCAGAGTTCCCTTTTAGAGCATAGAAAATGATGTAGGTGAAAATGAGTTAAGTCATTCAAATTTAACTTTGATTCAAATCAAAGTTAAATGATTTATTCAGCTGGTGTACATCAGTGAGTATTTAAAAACCAGATGACTCCCCAACTGAGGTAGGCTCAGGGTTTTTATGGGATAGGTGATGTTGAGCATGTGACTGAGGAACAGGCATAAGGCTAGGCACTGTGAAGTAGTGTCTGGATGAAGCTCCTCAGGACCCATAGAAATTGAGTTGCATGTTATGGTTGGTATAGAATCAATGGCCATGGACCTTGAAGACAGTGAGTCTGAGAGAAGTGAACGTACCATCCCAACAATCACCAGCTCAGTATTTTCTTAGAACTATTTTCACAAGTCTTGTAGTTTTTCCAGCTAGTCAAATTTATGGGACAGAAGAGGTAGATAATAATAAAAAGAAAATGGGGCAAACATAGGAGGCAAAGGGGAAAACAGAAGCCCTCTATCATGTCTGTGTTGGTATTTTCCATAAAAAAAATCAGCCCTGGATTTGACAAAGAATGGGTGCCACCTAATTTTTTTTTAGTCTTTTATTAATGACAAGATTGCATTTTTCACATTATTTAAATATGAGGTTATAGTAAGTTTATGAACACCAGATATGCTTTATTATTTATATATGTCTTCCTCTTTTAGAAATATAAAAGTCTGCTAGATCTATTTATTGCTATGTCTATAGTCACCATTTTATGTTTCATTAGATTAAATAAAACCTCATTACCTGATAAAGACTGTCACTCAATCTCAGTGTCTTGGTTGGACTACCACTAACAATCTCTTGTTCAGTCTTTCAATAATATTCTGACGATAAAATGAGCCTTTGACATCACATCTAAACTCTGATCTTTCTGCAACTTACACTATGCTAGCAAACAATTTATTTTTAATATAAATTAAAAATATTTTATTTTCAGTTTTTAAATTAATCTCAGAATTTCTACCTATTAATCCAGTCAGAGGGTTGTGGTCATGATTCTTAAATGAATGTGTGAGCAGTCAGGTGTCTATGTATTCTAGTGTACCTGGTATCATCCTGATTTATGTCTGTTGGCTTAGACTAATTATGGAGAGTGCCTCCTTTTATTCTCAAAAACTGTCCCATTTTGGGTGATGACTTATATGTTCACACATAAGTTACTTAGAATAGACAATTGCATTATTAATTCAAATGCAGTAGGACAGAGTCAAAAGATAGAGAGCACAATATAAAAATCATTATAGTGTCAGATCTGTACCTGTCTACTAAAACAGAAGAGACTATTATACACCCTCTCAAGTTGGTCCAAAATTCATAATATTAATTGCCATAGCTAATTCAATTATGCAACAAGCACCTCACATCATTAAAATTATTCAGATGGCTGTACTGAAGTGTTTCATAGATCTGACCCAAGCCTTATTCTAATTAACTTGTTATGGGAAGTAAGAGCTGTGTTATTTTCCATAGGTTTCTTTTAAGAACTTAAATAAAAGTCGGAATCATAAAGGATATGAGTGAGCAGATAAAGAAAGTAGTTACAGCATGGAAAACTTGCTCTCTGGAACATACACAAAAATCAAACTCTAAGAAGAAATTACCCTCAATAGAAACCTGAAGCAATCATATAAACATAATGTCCACATCTCTTGGACCCACTCTCTTCAAAGTCCATGACCACTTATTCTACATTAACCACCACAGGCAACACAATCTCTATGAGCCTTGAGGAACTTCATGCAGACACTATTTTATAATGCCTAGCTTCAGGGTCGTTCCCTGTACCTTTCACTTCCAGTGCCAGAACTTATCTAAGGCATGCAGGCATGAAAGATCTTAGGACCTACTTTGCATTCATGTGTCAACTCTTATGAAACTAATGTCAGGCATGATAAGACTCCAAGAGAGTGATTCTAACATGCGGAAGAAAGAATGTTAACAGGGCTTTACCAGGAGGGGACTTAAGGAAGATTCAATAATAGAGAAAATGGGTTTATGGATTTATAGTAGATCTAGGGGCAATCTCCATTTTATCAAAATGGAGAATAATAGGGATTAAAGGCATGTTTAAGAGGAGGTGGGGGAGTTCTGGAGTGGCTCAGTGGGTTAAAGCCTCTGCCTTCAGCTCAGGTCATGATCCCAGGGTCCTGGGATCGAGTCCTCCATTGGGCTCTTTGCGCTGCATGGGGCCTGCTTCCTCCTCTCTCTCTGCCTGCCTCTCTGCCTACTTGTGATCTCTCTCTCTCTGTCAAATAAATAAATAAAATCTTAAAAAAAAAAAAAGAGGTGGTGGGGAGGGGCACCTGGGTGGGTCTGTCAGTTGAGTGTCTGACTCTTGGTTTTGGTTCAGGTCATGACCTTGGGGTCGTGGGATCAAGCCCTGAATTGGACACTATGCTCAGTGGGGAGTATGCTTGAGGATTTCTCTCCCTCTGTCTCTACCTCTTCCCCCTTTCTTTCTCTAGAATAAATAAAAAAATTATATATATATAATTTTTATATATAAATATATGTATATTTATATATATTTTTTATTTTTAAATAAGTGGTGGGGAAAATTAAAAAAAAAAGACTATGGAGAATAATGACATACAAAGACCACAAAGAATAATTCTTAGTTCTTTGGTGTCTAGTCCTTCAATATCTTTTATAACATACTATTCTAAAAATAAAAAGTAAAACATGAATAGCTCCAATTTAGAAAGAAGAGGCAGAGAGATCTGTGGACAGATATAAGAGCAGAAAATCCTGTATTCAAGGATAGTGAATAGTGTGTGCTGAAGGTTAAAGAAAGAGAATGAGGTTGGTGATGTGGCTAGAGACAGACTGGTGGCAGGTACATGTAGCGGGGAATGATTAAAAATGGGTATGGTAGAAAGTCCCATCCCGCTGCAAAATACTAGGAAAACTCCACTTGCTCACTAATGTTTGTGAATATGATAATGTTTCAACAAGAGTTGAACTATGAGAGTCAAATCCTTCAAGTTTGGTGAGAATAGAAAGTAGTTATAGAAGTTGAAGGATTTACAAATAAGAAGATGGACAACTAGAAACAGGAGACTTCCACACTCTTCTCCATTCTTTGTCCTTAATAAACTGGGAAGGTTGCCATACTTGAGGCGACTCATGAGAAACTCAATTGGTAGACTCCATTCTTTCATACATAAATCTGTATTAATCTTTTGTTGCTATGGGGAATTAAGCTTAGCAGCCTAAAACTGCATGCATTTATTATCTTACAGTTCTATAGGTCAGAAGTCCACTAGGTTTGTCTAGGAACACTGCTTATGGTCCCACACAGCTAAAATTAAGATACTGACAAGCTTGGGTACTTATATGGAAGCTCTATGGGAGAATCCACTTCCAGACTTATCTATCCATGTTGTTGATAAATTTCAGTTCCATATGCTTGTAGAACCCAGATGCTTATTTCCTTGCTGGATGTTGGCCATGAGTTGTGCTCAACCTCTACCTGCCACCTTCAATTCTTGATTTATGGCCCCTTTTCTCCATCTTTAAAGCTCATAATGAGCTATCAGGTCCTTCTCACACTTCTGTTCTCTCTGACTTTTCCTTCTGTTTCATCCTCCTGCTTATCTTTTCTATCACATCTCTTCTGACTCCAACTGCAGAAATTTCTCTGCTTTTAAGGGCTTAATTGGATAAATTGAACCCATACACATAATCTAGAATAAAACCTAATTTTTGTTCTGTAACATCAATTGCATCTGCAAAGTCCCTTTTATCATTTATGACAACACACTCACAGGGTGCAGGGTTTAGACTGTGAACATTTTTGGAGGAGCTAGTATTTGCTTTATCATAATCTGCATACTTATGTCCTTTATAATGCTTTTTCTATGCTAAGTCTCATGAACATAATTTGAATGTTTTTAGAAATGTAGGATTCTGGATAATAGGCAGAATTTATTTTTGCAAAAACCCTAGAATCAGGAGATTAATACCAAGTAAAGTG
Organism: Taxidea taxus jeffersonii; assembly: GCA_003697995.1. Classification (NCBI taxonomy): domain Eukaryota; kingdom Metazoa; phylum Chordata; class Mammalia; order Carnivora; family Mustelidae; genus Taxidea; species Taxidea taxus. Next base: position 12,066 of record ML110300.1, on the reverse strand, counting down.
TAGTACCCATAAAATATGCCTTTTCACATTAGAAATTGAGACAGCTCATGTAAAATAAATGGTCTATACATACCTGTTTGAACTAATGTGATACTCAGAATTTTTTCTCAATTATTTTGAGTTGCCTTCCTTTCATTTCCCATGCTGATTCTTCATAATGTTTACCATTCTCCCAAGTCTTTCACTGTTTCTATTATTCTGGGTCATTAGTAGAATGACTCTTTTCTCTAATTCACAAAATGAAGAAAGGCAAATCTTCAGACCTACTGAAGATCAAAAGGCCCAAAAAGAAGAATACAGGAGCAAGTTACTGTGGCATAGCAAGAACTGCCTTATGTTAGACCAGTACTGCCCACCAAAACTTTATGCAACATTGGGGATGTCCTATCTATATTGCTAAATGACCCACTAATCAGTCATAGATATTGAGCACTTGAAATGCAGTTAGTGAAACTGAGAAACTAAATTTTCAGTTTAATTTAATTTAAATCTATTCAAATGTAATTAGCCACATGTGGCTTGTGGGTAGATCCTACTATATTGAAGAATACTGTGTTAGAAGATAGAAGTTTCTGTCCTTTCTCCTCCCAACTCAGCCCTGAATTCCTCTGGCCTGGAAGGTATCTCACATGCTCACATTGCATTGACTACCAAACCCAAGTGTACTGCCATGCAGAGGTTTTGGGAAGCTGTGCCAACTCATGTTAGTTATTTTCTAGCTACATCCTCTACACTGCTTCTTGGTCTGCTAGTAAACTAACTATAAAGCAACCATAAACAGAGTTGGAGTCATTATTCCATTCAGTTTTAGAATCAAAGTCATCATTTTTTTGGTGTACTGTCTCCTAAGCAAACAATTAAAATATGGATTATTTCTACTTGGAAATCTGTTTATATGAATGAATCTAGTTTATATTAATGTATTTAAATTTTTAGCTTTTCTAAAGTTTCCTAGATATGGATTTTCTTTTCTGCTGAGTTTATTGATTAAAGCCAAGTTACAAGTTCCAGAAAAACAAAGTTGGTAATGGAAACATCAGCCAAGTTTTAACTCTAGCCATCTAGCTATAAAGTTCAGTGTGTATTACATTACACTCCTCTTCAAAAGGTTCTTTATTCTGTGTGGAGTAATTCTACCTTTCTAACAAATGTATACATGATGCATCTCGTGCATTACCTACTTCTAAGAATGAATCATAGTAATGCAACCCTTCACTTCTTCCAGCAAAGAGATACTACTTTTCGTTATGATGCCATTCTATATGGGGTTTGACAAACTTCAAATAATTTAATGAAGCAATATTCCCACTCTGGGAGTGTAAGACTCATGAGGAAAAAAAATCAGTCTTGCATTAGTGTTATATACAATGTTTATGAGAAAGCATTACTAATATAAGTCATCTTAAATATGTATGACTTCATTTTGGTGCTGTTATTCATATTCCAAAACTTATTCTCCAGTCTACATTTCTCCTCTCCTTTGAAAAAAATTAAAATAACTGATCTATCTGCTGAGAAAATAAGGAGGTGTGCTACAAATGTAGACAACCCTGTCTTGGTGTGTGGCTTCAAATTTCCTGAGGGTACTATTTTTCCTGATATGATGAAATGAAACTTTTGTACTTCATTCAGTCTTTTGTTAACTTTATGATTTCTGATTTCTGATTTCTCTCTCAATTACTCTACACCAGGTGTGTTAATGGTCATGATGGGCATTATGGAAGACCATGCTTGAGAATTTATGGTGAAAATACGAACCATACAGTGCATACAGCTACTGCAGGAAAAGAATATATATATATATATATATATATATATATATATATATATATATTTTTTTTTTTTTTTTTAACCTAACCTACCTAGTTGAAAGTCATCCTATTGAATTGCCTTTAATATAATTGGTTTAAAGAAAGAGAAGGTGAAAGAAGTACAGGGGGTGGCATTATTAAAGAACAATAAAGGGAAATACATGACAATAGAAATATTCCTTTCATAATCTTTCCTTTCACAATTTCTTTGTTGCTTTCTTATGGAAGGAAGGAAGGAAGGAAGGATGGAAGGAAGGAAAGAAAGAAAGAGAATGCCTATAGAAAATCCAAATGAAAGTCATACATTTCCAGTTTCAACATAATAGCATCAGATGTTTAGCTTTTTGAACTTTATATACAGAGAATTTCTGAAATTAAGGGCCTGATAACATTATTTGAAATCCAAAAAATAAAAAGTAGCCTAAGTTCAAAGATAGAATAAATGCTCTACTATTACGAAAGGAATTTTCATTTCATCAGAAAATTCATTTCTTCAGACAAATCATCAAATTCTTTCAGCCATGACTTTGAAACTCCTTAGCAACTGCACTACAAATTGCACTACACAGACTTCATAAATTCTCAATTTACACACAAGAGGGATTAACTAGAATTAATTAAATTTTTCCCTGAATTTTTATTCTTTTGTATTGATGAATTGATAATAACCTGAACATCAGATATTCCACTCTGATATTAACCATTCTGAGTTATAGTAACAAAAATTTTAAATACTTTTATTTTAAAATATAAATTAATCTGAATCAAGGAACTGGGACTACAACCCTGCTTTAGCTGCTAAGTAATAGACCATGTTGAAAATTGCTTCTTGATTCTTTGTGTCAAATTAACTCTCTTAAATGTCATTGCAGAGAGGTGCTTTGTTCACCCTATGTAAGGTAGAAACTATTTTTTTGCTTATTTTCTTTATAACCCTTATTATATACTTATCTTATTAATAATTATCTTATTAATGGTCTGTTGGTTGGTTTCTGTTGATCTTTTCCTCTGTATTTTGGTTCAGTTAATGCAAGGACCTGTCTTGTTAACCTTTGCATTTTCCATTCTTAGACCAACACTTGACACAGAGTAGGTGGTGAATAAAAATGTGTGGAAGGTATTGATTATTACATACATATTAATTATTACTAATTTTATCATTACTTATTTTTGAAAGATTTTATTTATTTATTTAGGACAGAGAGAGAAAATGAATGAGTAGGAGAGAGGAGAAGGAGAGAGGGAGAAGCAGGCTCCCTGCTGACCAGGGAGCCCAATGTGGGGCCAGATCCCAGGACCCTGAGATCATGACCTGAGCCAAAGAAAGACACTTAACTGCCTGAGTCTTCTGGAGCCCCTTTATCATTACTTATAAATAACTCATTATAGATATATCAATAAGGCTATTTGACATCACATCTAAGATCCCTTTCAGTCAAAACCAATTATGAAACAGTAACCAACATTCCTAAGGATTAATTTAAATGGCAATTAATAAGTCAATTTTTGTGCATTTTTTTCTTATAATTACCATATACATATTTTTAAACACTGACTTTTTGGTGTGAAATAACTAATTTAATTAAAGTGGCCTAATTATGATTGTTTCCCAGAAGTTTATAAATTATAAACAAATAACACCATTGTCTATTGATTATTCTAATTGTATGGAAAATAGACTCAGGGAAATCATTGACTCCGTAAAGGTAATAACCTTCATAATGTAGAAGTCCCAGAAGAAGAAGAAAAAAAAAAAGGGACAGAAGATTTATTTGAGGAAATTATAGCTGAAAACTTCCCCAACTGGGGGAAGGAAACAGACTTCCAAATCCAGGAGTCACAGAGAACTCTCATCAAAATTAACAAAAGCAGAAAATACCAAGATATATTGTAGTTAAATTTGCAAGATATATAAATAAAGAAAAAATCTCAAAAGCAGCAAAACAAAAGAAGGCCCAAATTTACAAGGGAAGACAAATAAGATTAGCAGCAGATCTCTCCAAAGAAACTTGGAAGGCCAGAAGAGAGTGATATGACATATTCAACATGCTGAATGGAAAAAGTCTGCAGCCAATAATACTTTATCCAGTAAGGCTATCATTCAGAATAGAAGGAGAGATAAAAAGTTTCCCAGACAAACTAAGCTAAAGGTGTTTGTGACCACTAAACCAGCCCTACAAGAAATATTAAAGGGGACTTTTTGAATGGAAAAGAAAGACCAAAAGACACACAGACTAGAAAGAAACAGAAAGATCTCCAGAAACAAAGACAAAACAAGTAATAAAATGTCACTAAATTATTTTCTATCAAAAATTACCCTAAATGTAAAGGGAATAAATGCTCCAATCAAAAGAGAAAGGGTAGCAGAATGGATTAAAAAAAAAAAAAATGAAGAAGAACGGGACTCATCTGTATGCTGTCTAGAAGAGACTCATTTCAAAGTTCAGTCTAAATACACCTGCAGACTGAAAGGAGGGGATGGAGAACCACTTATCTTGCTAATGAACATCAAAAAAAGCTTGAGTATCCATACTTTATCAGTCAAATCAGATTTTAAATGAAGACTGTAATAAGAGAAGAAAAAGGGCACTATATCATAATAAAGGGGTCTGCCCAACAAGAAGATCTAACAATTGTAAATATTTATGGCCCCAATCTGGAAGCACAGAAATGTATAAAACAATAACAGACATAGAGAAACTCATTGATAGCAATATAATAGTAGTAAGAGGCTTTAACACCCCACTCAGAGCAATGAACAAATCATCTAAGCAGAAAATCAACAAAGAAACAATGTCCTGCAACTTTGCTGACATATGTGCAGAAATCTATTGCATTTCTATACACCAGTAACAAAGCAGCAGAATGAGAAATCAAGGAATCAATCCCTTTTATAATTATACCCAAAATAATAAGATAACTAGGAATAAAACTAACCAAAGTAAAAGATCTGTACTCTGAAAGCTATAAAACACTTTTGAAAGAAACTAAAGGTGAAACAAAGAAATAGGAAAAAAAATATTCCATGTTCATGGATTGGAAGAAGAAACAATGTTAAAATGTCTATAATATCCAAGACAATCTACACACTTAATGCAATTCCTATCAAAATTCTACCAGCCTTTTTCACAGAGCTAGAACAAACCACTCCCAAATTTGTATGGAACCACAAAAGATCCCAAAGAGCCAAAGCAATCTTGAAAAAGAGAAGCAGACCTGGAGGCATTGCAATTCCAAACTTTAAGTTCTATCACAAAGTTGTATTATAAAGATGGTATGGTACTGGCACAAAAACAGACACACAGATCAATGGGGCAGAGGAGAAAACCTGGAAATGAACCTACAACCATATGGTCAACTAATCTTCAACAAAGCAGGAAAGAATATCTAATGGTAAAAAGATAGTCTCCTCAACAAATGGTGTTGGGAATACTGGACAGGAACAAGTAGAAAAATGAAGCTGGACCACTTTCTTACACCATACAAAAAAAAAAAAAAGAAATTCAAAATGGAAGACAGACCTAAATGTGAGATGGAAGCCATCAAAATCCTAGAGAAGAACACAGGAACATATTGCATGGAGAACTAGGTGTGGTGTATAAACAATGAATTCTGGAACACTGAAAAGAAATTAAAAAAAATTTAAAAAGATTCTAAAAAACCTCATAAAGAAACAAAACAAATGAACAAACAAAACAGAACTCATGGATATAGAGGACAGATGGGTGTCTGCCAGAGAGGAAGGGGGTTAAAGGTGAAATGGGTGAGGGCATCAAGAGGCACAAACTCAAAGTAATAAAACAAATAAGTCATGGGGATGTAATATGCAGCATGATGACTATGGTTAATAATACTATATTTCATATTTGAAAGTTGCTAAGAAAGTAAATCTTAAAGGTTCTCATCACAATAAAAAACATTTAAATTTAGATTTAAAAAAGAAAAAAAGAACACAGGCAATCTGTGACATTGGCTATAGCAACTTCTTAGTAGATATGGCTCCAGAGGTAAGGGAAATAAAAGCAAAATGAACACTTGGGGCTTCATTAAGATAAAAAGCTTCTACACAGTGAAGGAAACAATAAACAAAACTAAAACACAACTTTCAGAATGGGAGATGTTTGCAAATGGCATATCTGATAAAGGGTTGCTATCCAAAATCTATAAAGAACTTATCAAATTCAATACCCAAAACACAAATAATCCAGTTAAGAAATGGACAGAAGAGGAGTAGGCACGTTTCCAAAGATTTTATTTTTCCTTCAGTTAAATGTTTTATACATTTACTGGCCCTTCCTCTTTTTTTTTTTAAGATTTGATTTATTTATTTGTTAGAGAGAGAGAGCGAACACAGGCAGACAGAGTAGCAGGCAGAGGCAGAGGGAGAAACAGGCTCCCTGCCGAGCAAGGAGCCGGATGTGGGACTCGATCCTAGGACGCTGGGATCATGACCTGAGCCGAAGGCAGCTGCTTAACCAACTGAGTCACTCAGACGTCCCTGGCTCTTCCTCTTAATACATATATTTAAATGTACTCCCTATTAGTTTTCAATTTCCTTTTGGGGCTATAGTGATTTTGACCTCTATTTTATATGATCTTAATATGTCATACTGCAGGAAAAAAAGTTTTCTTTTTAATTGTACTGGAGGGTAAAATTTCAGAGATTTTAGGGCACCTGTGTTGCTCAGTTGGTTAAGTGACTGCCTTCAGTTCAGGTCGTGATCCTGGAGTCCCGGGATCAAGTCCCACATTGGGCTCCCTGCTCAGCAAGGAGTCTGCTTCTCTCTCTGACCCTCTCCCCTCTCATGCTCTCTCTCTCATTCTCTCTCAAGTAAATAAATAAAATCTTAAAAAAAATTAGAGATTTTAATTTGTATTTTCTACTTCTGTGGATCCAAATCTTTTATTTGATATTCTTGAAACCAAAATTCAGAATTTTATTCAAATTTAGGAAGAAATAGAATGCTTTTATACATTATGTAACATACCTTCCTCTGTGGCACCACATAATTGAACACATGAATAGTTTTGTTTTGTTTTTTTCACATGAACAGTTTTGAAGTAAAAATTATGAATATTCACACAACAGCCTCACATATGTACATGCCAATTCTTGCAAAGCAGTTTGATTTCACCTAAATAAACAAAAACAATAAACTCTAGATGTGCATAACTTTTTGAATTTGCAATTGAGGATAAACAATTATAGACTTATATTACTCCACATGAATTTTCGATTCATACTTTGCATAAGATAGTCTTATGTTACAGATGACCTTAAAAATGTGTAATATAGATATATGTTTCATTAAGTGTTGTGATAATTATCTTCTTATTTGAGAGATTTCTTATAGGAACAGATAATACATCTATTAGAATTATTAAAATACTGTTATATTGGTTAGTGTTTGGGGAAGACAGTGGTCTTTTCCTATATCTGACATTGTCATTTACAAATATCTACAAACTGGAGATCTGATTAAGATCAATTTTGAGTGTAAAAGTTAAGAAATACTCTTATTGCTTCTACTCTTTATATATTTCTGGTTTGCCTTATTATCTGGTGAACTCCTTATTTTCCTTATTTTAACTTAAATATAAGGTTGTTCCTGATCCATTTATTCCATTCTTTCTTACATTTATTCAACAGCCACTTATCAAATGTTTTCATTTCCATGTCCATCATTATTCTAATTATAACTTATGTAGAAATAGACACAACAGGGAATTTTTTTTTCCTTTGTAAACCTTACATTGTGGAAAGGAGGGAGAAATAATACATATATAAAAGTCAGTGATACAAACTGAGGAAAAATAAATCAGGATAAGAGGACAGATAATTACAGAGGAAGTTTGTGATTCCAGAGTCCTCAGAGAAGATATCTCTGAGTAGATTAATTTTATGCTTGAGGAGAACAGAAATAAGGCCCTGTGTCTGAAGTAAGAGAGACAGAGTGGTAAAAAATGATTCTCAAGAACCAATCGAAGGTCAGATCATGTCATATTATAACTTGTGTCTGTTCATATATATGTCTGTGGCGAGACTTTGGTTGTTCAGTAAACATTTGATAAAGAAATGAATATATTTCAAATAATAGCAAGTTGATAGAAATGCACAATATATTTTCTCTGCTATTAAAAAAAATAAAAAGAGAAGGCTTCCAAGAGAAAATATGAAAGGCTTTGGCATGTCTGGTAAGTAAGACAAACATTTTAGATGAAAAAAGAAGTTTGAAAGAGGAAATGTTTATCGATTTTTGTAGATGCCAAATTGAACAATTCCTTTAACATTTCTATAAACAACAACAAAAAAAAGAAAGATCTATCAAACTGACAAAATAAAAGGTAAAAGTGAAGAAAATAGGCTCATAATAAATGAGGTTATTTGTTCAAATCAACTCAAGATTTGCCATTTAAACAAAACATCAGAAATTAAGTGAGCTTTGAATTTAATGTAATCAAGAGCTGTAAATCTCTAAGTTTTAATTTTCAATGCATCTGTAAAAAAAAAAAAAAAAAAAGAAGGAACTCCGGTCAAATGAACATAAATTAGGGATAATGAAGTTCTTTAATTCCAGGGCTATCTAATTAACAGATTCTTAATGATTTTTATTTTAGAATTATCATGGGAATGAGTGCTATCTGCTAAAAGAATAACATAATATTAAGGTACATATGTCAATAAATCAAATTTCCCTCATGAACAGAATATGCATCAATGTGCTATTGAGAATTGCAGGCTAGAGTGAATTTCTCTTCAGGCTATATTCTCCAGAGCAAATGATTCATATTTAGATTATTTTTTGAATGGGATGTGTGACTTACTTTGAATTCAGTATCTGTGGCTCCCAGCAGAATTTCCTTAACAAACATCACAACTGTTAGGAAGTCTTGCATATGGAAGCTTGATCTATGTGTTGTTTTCCAAACTGCTAACACATTGCTTCTTCTGTATTCAGCCATTCCTGAAAATGAGACTATGTATTTGGTGGAAACTAAAGAAAGTCTTTGTGATCTGGAGTAGGCCATATAATCTCCCCAATAAGGCCTAAGATTGTTTATTTTTGAAATATAGGGATCAGAAGACATGATTTAAACATTTCCAAATCTAAAATTATATCATTTCCTGAAATTCAAATGAATTAATGACATTAGTAGTTACTTTGGCTGTCCTGAAAAATCTGTTCAATATTTTTTTCCATTTTTAATGTATCAGTAGTGCCAATATTTTACTAAATCTAAATATAAAATATAAATAAGTAAACTATTTGTCCAAATCATATGTAAAGAATTTTTAAAAAATATTTATTTACTTATTTATTTGAGAGAGAGAGAGAATTCATGAGTGGGAGGATCAGAGGAAGAGGGAAAGAGCGTATCAAGCTGATTCCATATTGTGCGCTGAGTCCAATGTGGGGGCTCAATCCCATGACCCTGAGACCACAACCTGGGCCAAAATCAAGAGTCAGATACTCAACTGACTGAGTCATCCAGGTACCTCCTATGTAAAAAAGTGTTTGCAAGACATTTTTATATATGCAGTTGCAAGCATTTCTAAATCACTTTACTACATATCTAATTTGAAATCAGGAATTTCATCTTTACCTTGTGGAATTTTCTAAAATAAAGAATTCTGATTAGTAGTTAAATTTTTAAACTATTTTATCTTCAGTCCTCTTGTAAATAAACCAAAGAAGAGGCATATGGAAAGCATTTGGACATACAGTATATGTCCATGTTTGTAAAAAAAAAAAAAAAATCTAACTAAAGTCAGGGTTCTTTAATGTAATTTCCTTAATCATCAAATTCAAATATTCTCTGGAACTACTTTCCTCAAAATTTACACCAAGCTTCTTCCTCAGAGAGCTTTGAAGTCTTTTTACCTCTCAAAGGCTGTCAAAAACAAAACAAAACAAAAAAACCAATGGGGGAAAAAGTTAATATTTTGTGCCCAGGAAGGTGCCAGTAGAGGAAGGTTAACTATATGCATAATTATATCACATTTCCAACTCTTCCTTTAAACAATATGAGATGAAATTTTATGCCATCCAATGGAAATGGAAAGTAGAGTGAGTGATGATCAATATTAGAGTTTTGTTTTTTTTTTCCCCCATGTTCTTCAGAAGCAACTATCAACTTAATTGGGTTGTCATTTTTTCTTTTCTCTATAAAAATGTCTAGTTAGAAAATGTCTTTAAACTTCTCTATTTTGCCTCATCATTCATTAGCACTAAGGTACAGAATTTTAATTTGAAAGACAATTCACACATTTTTCATATATTTTCTGAGATTCCAAGTTTTATCACCTCATTCTTATGATCTTCTATTATTACAACTAATACAAAGTAAATGTTGAAGAAAAAAAAAAAACAGAAACCCCATAGGTTGATCATCAAATACAATATGTATCAAAAAAAAAAAATTAAGTTGGTGTACCTGGATGGCTTAGGTCATGATTCCATGGTCCTGAGATGGAGCCCCGCATTGGGATCCCTTCTCCACAGAGAACCTGTTTCCCCCTCTGACTGCCATTCTTCATACTAGTGCTCTCTCTATATAAGCTCTCCCTGTCAAATAAATAAATAAGTATATAAATAAATAAATAAGAACTTCCAAAATAAATTAAGTCTAGTAGGTAATTGCACAAACTTCTCCATTTCTTGAGTTTTCTGATAACGACTCACTTTCGAATTTGGATGAATCTACACAGTATTAAAAAACCACAAATCTACTTAAAAACTCTTTTGTTGTAGCAGGGCCAGTAATATTTAGAATTTTAAAAATTAAATTTACATAAGCATTCTTTAATAAAAAAGTGGTTTGTGAGGTATACTACATGTTAGTTTGGTATACTGAGACTCTCTACTGTACTTGCTAGTTAAATATTCTCCCATCCTTTAAGGGTTGCCTAGAGTTTACAATACTTAATCTCAATTTATCAGGTTCACTGCATAGAAAACTGTCCCAAAGTTAGTGTTTAAAGACAGTAATTATATTTTTCAAATTCTGTGGATTTACTGGTTAGTTGTGCTTGTCCCACTGCTCATTAATCCAGCTTCACTCAGCTGTTTCACGGGCAGTGGTGGAAGTTTCATGATATCCTACTCTCACTTGTTTAGAAGCTTTGCTGTTTTTTATCTTTTGGGGTGCATCAGTTTTCCTCCATATGGTCTCTCACCCTGTAGCAAAACTGACAGGGTTTCTTCATAGTCTGATGATCTCAGAGCTACAGAATGTGAGAAAAGGAATTCAAGGGCGCCTGGGTGGCTCAGTGGGTTAAAGCCTCTGCCTTCGGCTCAGGTCATGATCACAGGGTACTGGGATCGAGCCCCGCATCAGGCTCTCTGCTCTGAGGAGAGCCTGCTTCCTCCTTTCTCTCTGCCTGCCTCTCTACCTACTTGTGATCTCTCTCTCTCTCTGTCAAATAAATAAATAAAATCTTTAAAAAAAAAGAAAGAAAAAAAAGGAATTCAAGGACTCACAGGCTGATATGCACTCATATAATTTCCATGACATTCATTGGTCAAAGCAAATCTTGATGATAGTTTGATTATTATTATAGTATTTAGCCCACCTTGGCCTGGTGTACATGGATATTGTAACTCAGAGTTCAGTACTACCAAACAAAAACATGTGATACTAGATGGAAAGGAAAGGGTCAGAGAGAACTGTTGTATTGGAGAGCCTTGTTAACCAAATGTTTGGGAAAACTAGAGCACACAATAACTTGAAAGAAGGTAGATTACATGTCTACCAGCTCAAGGGAAAATGTTTGAAAAGAATCATGAAATAGTGTATGTTGGTTATGACTAGCTGACTTTTAATAATGTATCATCAGAAAGAAACTCAGGTGAAGAGCTGGCTTGTTTGCAAATAAAAATGAAACTGAGAGAGTTGGGGCTCTCAATACTTTAAAAAACTGGCAGTTTCTATACCAAAAAGTATGAAATGAGAGTTTAAAAAGACATTAAGCCATATAATCTATTAAAACTAAGTGTTGCTGCAAAAATCAGTTGAAGAGAGTGACCTCTACACCTAAATCAGATCTCATAGTAGACTTCATTAAGTTAAAAGAGATTCTTAGATGTAAGAAAGCAAAGACATATATCAGGTCTGAGAATTATGTGCAGAAGACACTTTGGGTGTGGTTACTGGCACATAGGACTAACTGAAAGTAAAAAGGTTAGAACTATACTACCTTCAAAGGAATCCATTTACAAAGATACCATAGGCTTAGGCTTAAAGTAAAAAAAAA
>ML110299.1:31670-50373 GCA_003697995.1 Taxidea taxus jeffersonii | reverse complement strand
AGACAACAAGCTCCCATAGGATGGGGATTATGTCTGTACTGATCAATATTAGCAATGTTCTTGGTACAAAGTAGGCACTCAATAAAAATTTGTTACATGAGAAAATGAATGAGTAATTATGGAATCCAGAATGGTTTCTTAGAACAAAGTAGATTTAAAGAAACTGGCTTTGTATAGGAATGGTTTTTTTTTTTTTTAAGATTTTATTTATTTGACAGAGATCACAAGTAGTCAGAGAGGCAGGCAGAGAGAGAGGAGGAAGCAGGACCCATGCAGAGCAAAGAGCCCGATGTGGGGCTCGATCCCAGGACCCTGGGATCATGACCTGAGCCGAAGGCAGAGGCTTTAACCCACTGAGCCACCCAGGCGCCCCAGGAATGGTTTTAATATAGTCAAGTAATTAGTGTTGGATGGGTTACTTAGGTTCTAAATCAGCCATGATTTATTTTTTACTTCATCCCTTTCATTGGTCCCGACTCTCAGTCCATCTACTTCTCAGTGGTATTTCCAAGAGAGGAGAGACAAACCATACATTTTCTCAATGTGGTTTTAGTATTTCCCACCAACCGTGTTGCCTTGGAAATTTTTTAGCAAACAATTGCTAGAAGTACCATTCCATTCTTCAAGTATAACTCCATAAGTTATCATAATCATTATCTTTGTTCCTTTGAATTGTTTTAAAATATTTTGCTTATATGCTTATTTATGCATTGATATATGTACATGATTTTGTCATTTGCAGGAATATTTTAATGAATGGTACTAAGTGATGAATTTAGTGCATATTGTTAATTAATTGTTACTTTGGCTGATCCAAGTCAAGGTTTTTCCTGGTCACTGAGCACAGTTTTAACATTATCACTGTGTTTAAAAAATTATTAGAGTAGCACTTTATTTGAGAGATTCCACTGCATAAGTATGAGGTGGAATGCTGAGATTGCTGTCAGAGAAAATAACTTTTATGCTGTGTAGAAATCAGTAAACTTTCTTAATATAAACATAAGTGAAGGCTATTTCTAGACCATTAAAAATAGCTTTCACTGTTTCAGTGTGCCATCTATTCTCATTTGTAGGGGGAAAAAAGTAAATCTCAACATTTATTTTGGAGAATTTGAAGGAATATCAAAGTACATCACTAAGCTGTAGAGAAAGCTTTGTAAAGTCCAAATTAAATTTTATCTTCTAACAAGATTTCTGTTTCAAAAATCCAATTGGTATATATTATTTATTATATATTGACATGCAATCATTATACACTCGCATATTTTATTCGTTAGCAACTGAAATGTATTATTTATCAGATTTTGCTTCCAAGAAATGTGTACTATCTGGCATGGATTTCCAATTACATAAAGCATGGAAGCAATGGACTGCCTAGACAATGACTTCACATTTCTTTTTAGTAAAGGAAACATTCCTGAAAAGTTCCAAAGCCTAATATCTCCAAATTTGTGTAATGGAGACAAATAAAAGTGAAGCAGGGGAAAAAAAAAAACACCAAGAGCAAAAACAGTTTATGCTATTTTATAATAAGCAACACAATAGTGGAAATATTTGAGTCCCAAAGACTTGGATCCAATTTCTGCTCTCCCATTGATAGCTGTGTGGCAATGGGCACATGACTAATCTCTCTAGGATCAAGTTTTCTTACTGTAGAATAGAAATATGAAGTCTCTCTCACAGCAACTGTGAAGATGAAATTGGATATATACAAAGTGTCTGAGTTTGGGACATGCCCTTCATCTTGCCACTCAAATGACTTATTGGCTTCAATTTTTAGAAAGCCCAATTTACCAAAATGAAAAATGCTGTCCAACATAGAGTTTCTATGTAATCCAGGAATTTAAGTCCTAGGTATACACTCAAGAGAATAGAAAATACATTTCCACACAAAAACTTACATGTAAGTGTTCATATACTACTTATAATAAGCAAAATGTATGTGGGGGGAACCACACATTTCCATCAACTGATGAATGGATTAAAACAATCAGTACATTTACACAATGGGATTTTACACAGCAATAAAAAGGAATGAAGTACTGATATATGTCACAATATGGAGGAATGTTGAAAATATTGTGAGTGAAGTAAGACCACATATTATACAACTCTATTTATTTGAAATCTCCAGAATATGCAAATCTATAGAGGCACAAAGTAGATTAGCAGTTGCTAGGGGTTTGGGCAGGTGGAGAATGGGGAGTGACTACTAATGGGATCAAGGTTTCTTTTCCAGGTGATGAAAACATTCAGAAATTAGTCAGCGGTGATGGTTATACATATATGAATATATTAAAAAACCAATGAATGATATGCTTCAAAAGAAGAATTTTATGGTATTTGAATTATATCTCAATAAAGCTGTTATTTAAAAAATAGATGCCTTTCAACAGATGAATGGATAAAGAAGATATGGTCCATATATACAATGGAGTATTATGCCTCCATCAGAAGGGATGAATACCCAACTTTTGTATTAACATGGACAGGATTGGAGGAGATTATGTTGAGTGAAATAGGTCAAGCAGAGAGAGTCAGTTATCAAATGGTTTCACCTACTTGTGGAGCATAAGGAATAACACGGAGGACATTGAGAGTTGGAGAGGAGAAGTGAGTTGGGGGAAATCGGAGGGGGAGACGAAGCATGAGAGACTGTGGACTCTGAGAAACAAACTGAGGATTTTGGAAGGGAGGGAGGTGGGGGGTTGGGTGAGCCTGGTGATGGGTATTAAAGAGGGCACATATTGAATGGAGCACTGGGTGTGGTGCATAAACAATGAATTTTGGAACACACACAAAAAATTAAACTTAATTTAATTTTCAAAAAATAGAATGTTCAATGTCATACTTTATATCTCCCAGCAAATAATCAATAATGTCTAAATCCTCATTTCAAAGAATGAATTAGCAGATTCAAAAACCATACAATACGTATTTCTAAAGTTCTTTTTTAAAAAATTTATCAGTAAACGTTGGTCAGTTTTCTTTCCAAATATATGTTCAGCAAAGTCATAAATCATCTCTAAAATTACACAGATGTCTAAATTCACAACAAAAATAGATAGAGATAGTTTCTTTGGGGACCAAAAGGCACTTAGTTTACTTTCCCATGAAAATGTTCCCAAATATGAAGATGAGTAAACTTGTATCTCCTAAAACAACTTTCTCACTCTTAAATTTCATATATTCTTCCTTTTGTCCAAGGACCTGTGACGTGTGAAGAATAGAAAGTCCCGGAAAGCATTGGCAAACTGTATCCAACCAGATTGCTATAGTTCCTGCTACCCTGTGGTGAAAAATCTTGCTCACTAAAACAAAGAGGAGAAATGCACCATCTCCTACTAGATTATCTCCACAACTCTGTGGCAATGGTTCTTGTTTCACATAAAAGCTAAAAGCTCAAAGAGGGATATTACCTGCCAACAGACAACCAGTTAGGAACCATCAGAAGCAATGTTCACACTCACAGTGAACTGTGAGGAGTAATTTCTCCCTGAAGTGTTGTTTTTATGGAATTGCTTTTAATAGTGTAACTGCTGAGAAAGAGTCATTGTAGAGTGATAGCCAAATGGACAGAATTGAGAGTCAAACTACTTGGAGTTGAAATCATCTTTGCCACTTTCTCATTGGGTACTCAACTTCTACTGCATCAATTTTATCATCTGTAAAATGGGCTTAATGATGTACTTCTCTCCTAGAATTGTTTAGGAGGATAAAATTAGATACATTCATTCAACAAATATTTATCCAACACCTATTATATGCAGGCTATATTTAGGATACTGGGGATGAGCTATGGCCAAACTAAATAATACAAATAAAAATTTAAAATACCCTGTGTAGAAAGTCATCTATGAAGCATGAATTGGATTGGCCTCTGCCTTTGACTAGATTGAGAGAAAAATCCTTTCCAGTGAAGTGAACACAGGGCCATTCCTCATAAAGCTAGCTCCACTGTGATCTGAAATTATGAGCTCCTTGCCTCCAAAGTTGCCCTTGGGTATTACGAGAGTGCAAGAGAAGAAAGACTGTACATTCCCAAGGCAAAGCTCAATCTTCCTGTGAGGAGTCCCCATTGACTCTGGACAGCAAGTAAGGAGATCTTGTTGGCATTTCTCAACCTCTTCTATTTTTAAGAGGCTGTGGGTACGGCTAGGTCAACTTGTGACTTCTGATTTGGATACTGCCTCTCTGGAAAATGTCATCATGGGATTATTCTGCAGAGCAGGGTGTGATGCAGCTTTCTTCTTTCCATCAGGCACTGAGAGGTAGAAAATAGGAGAAGGTCTGGAGCTGGAAAAAGCAAGCAGCCTGAGCAGTGGTTCTTAAGCTTAAATGCCCATTGAAAGAAACTGGAAAGCTTAAAAATAGAGGTTTCTTCCCAAGATTCTGATTTAATTGGTCTTAGATGTGGCCTGGACACTGGAATTTTTTAGAGCTCCCTAGGTGATTCTCTTGTGTAGCCAAGATTGAAAATCACTGATCTAGAATAAAGATGAAAGCAAATGAACACCTTTGGTGGAAGACAACTTGAATTTTGTTAAAGGGTCAATGATTTAGGCAGCAAGTATTGCCCAAGAAAGCAAGGGGCTGGATATGGACAGAGAAGTTCTTGCAAAGTGGTGAAAGGAAAACTGAGAACGGTAATAAGAAACCTGAACTGTAGGGAAATCTGGTGATTCTAGTAATGTAAATCTTGCTGCATATAAAAAATTGCAATGATTATTATTTTAATAAATTACTCCTTCTTTAAAGAAAAAGCAATATGGAGTGTGATATTCCCTTGACACATTTAGCCATGGGTGGTAGACAGAAGAATGCAACCCTTCCCCTCAAGATGCCGACATCCTAATATCCAGGACCCATAAATATGACACCTTATGTAGCAAAAGGAGCTTTTCATTTCAGGATCTTAAATAGGAAGATTATCCAGGATATCTTGGTGGCTCAAATGGAATCACTGGATCTTTCTAAGAAGGAGACAAGGAGGTGAAAGTCAGAAGAAGGAGATGTGACCATGGAAGTGGAGGTTATAATATGATGCTTTCTGTAGACAGAAGAAGGAACGTGAGCTAAGAAAATGCTGATGGCTTCCAGAAGCTGAAAAATGTAATCTCTGCTGGAGCCCTCAGAAGGAATGCAACCCTTCTGACACTTGATTTTAGCCTTGTAAGACTCATGTTCGACTTCTGATTTCTAAAACTGTAAGATAATAAGTTCATTTTGTTTTAGATTTATTTATTATTTATTTGTTTGTTTACTTATGAGAGACAGCACATGTGAGCAGGGGGACGGGGAGGGGCAGAGGGAGAAGTAGACTTTCCCCCAAGCTTGTAGCCCTCCGCAGGGCTTGATCCCAGACCCTGGGATTATGGCCTGAACCGAAGGCAGATGCTTAACTAACTGAGCCACCCAGTCACCCCCAAGTTTGTTGTTTTAAGCCACTAAGTCTGTGGTCATTTCTCAGAGCAGTGATAGGAAACTAATACTTATGTCTTTAGAAAAACTGGCTCTTGAGACTACAAGCTATATCCACACCTCCAGAAAGCATCCATCTATTAATTTGTAGCTAATTGCTGAATTGCTGGCTTAATGTTCAGGAGGAAATAGACAATGGAGTGCTAGCTTAGCCAGGCAACCTTATAAAAAGCTGGCAACCCCCCAAACATCCCAGTCATTGCAGAAGAACACAGGACTTGGATTCAGTGCAGCTATTTAGGATAAAAAGCACCTGGAAATAAATTCCATTACAATTAAATCACCAGCGATGCCAAATCTCCTGCATGTATTCAGGCTATACCAAAAAAGTGCTTCTTAGAGACTCTCAAACTTGGCTGCACAGTAGAATCCCAGAGGAGCTTTTAAATATCCTTATGCCTCTGCCACACCCTAGACAAATTAAATCTGAAACTCTAGGGGTGGGACGTAGTAATCCTTGTTTTTAACAAATCCTCCCCAGCAGTGGTTCTCCACGTTAATGCACACACTTCAAGATCCTGTTAAATTAGCCAAGGCTCTGCATTTCCAACAAACACACAGGTAGTGTCCAGGGCAGTATCTTTGACAATTGATGTAATGTCCTTTTTTGCTCTGTGATGAAACCTTCCCCAGCCAACCAGCATCCAGGAAGAGTTACTGAAGTTTTGTTTTTTTCTCAGGAAGAATTAAAATGGCAGGCTAAAAGATCATTCCTTGAGAGCTGTGTCAGATATCCAGGCAGCAGCTTCCCTAGCCCCTCTAATATTTGGATAAGCTTTGATTTCCTGTATTATGTATTGTCATATGTAATACAGTGAATGAGTTTTGTTTAATTAATAAAACTCTATCAGATATACTGAGGGACACAAAGATACAGATGTAGTGAAAAGAAGGGGCACGTGCACCCCAATGTTCATAGCAGCAATGCCCACAATAGCCAAACTGTGGAAGGAGCTGAGATGCCCTTCAACAGATGAATGGATAAAGATGTGGTCCATATACACAATGGAATATTACTCAGGCATCAGAAAGGATGAATACCCACCATTAGTATCAAAAGGGATGGAACTGGAGAGGATTATGCTAAGTGAAATAAGCAGAGAAAGATAATTATCATATGGTTTCACTCATATATGTGGAACATGAGGAATAGTTCAGCGGGCCACAGGGGAAGGGAGGGAAAACTAAATGGGAAAGAAATCAGAGAGGGAGACAAACCACGAGAGACTCTGGATTCCGGGAACCAAACTGAGGGTTTCAGAAGGGACAGGGGTAGGGGGATGGGGTAGCCGGGTGATGGGGATTAAAGAGGGCATGTGGAAAACATGGGTGATAGTCTCAGATGCTTTTGGAGCCCCCAGTAGTCTGCTAAAAATCATCAGTGAATTTCTGGAACCTCAGGAGAGCTCTCCCCTCAGTATCAGCTGTCTGCCACACCAAAGCACCACCATGTCACCTCCATCTGCTCTCTGCCCATGCACCTCTTGGCATTTGTAGTCAGGAATGATGACTTTTTTTTTTTCCTCATCCACATTCCAGATCCCATAAGTGCACCTCTCGACTAGCAAAGTCTAACAGAGGAAAGAGATCTTCGAAAGACATCCCCAGGTTTTCTGGTTGGAATACCCAGCAGACTAGAGACAGGTATGACAATGGAGGCAGACAACAACCTGCCGCATTCAGTGCTTCAGTTCGATTCAGCAACAGTTTCCTTGGATCCTACTTCAGACTACGTGGGCAAACAGAAGACGAAGAAGAGGCGAGGCCTCCCCTCTTGCCTCTCCCAGTCTGCTGCAGGAGTCAGACATGCACCAGCAGCCCCGACATTCACTCCTGTTATGGTCAAATTCAGCTGTTTAAGAGGCCAGGTGAAAAGGGATGTGTCTGGTATTCTTTAGGACGCCTGATCTCATTCAGACTGGAAGAAATCCAATCAGGGAAAACCTTCTCTTCCACTAGCCTTTCACTGCCATTCTCCTATTTCTTCAGGAGGATAGGAAAAGGAGTTCGTTAAAAAAAAAAAAAAAAAAAAAAAAGCTAGCTAGATGCCCATCAATAGATGAATGGATAAAGAAGATGTGATTGTATATATACATATATACACACACATATACATATATATACACACACACACATATACACGCAATGGAATACTATGCAGCCATCAAAAACCCAAAATCTTGCCATTTGCAATGACATGGATGGAACTAGAGGGTATTACGTTAAACAAAGTAAGTCAGTCAGAGAAAGACAATTATCATAGGATCTCTCTGATGTGAGAAATTCGAGAAACAAGACAGAGGATCATAGGGGAAGGGAGGGAAAATGAAACAAGATGAAACCAGAGAGGGAGACAAACCATAAGAGACTCTCTTATTCTCAGGAAACAAACTGAAGGTTGCTGGGGTAGATGGGGGTGGGAGGGATGTGGTGACTGGGTGATGGACATTGGGGAGAGTATGGGCTATGGTGAGCGCTGTGAATTGTGTAAGACTGATGAATCACAGAGCTGTACCCCTGAAACAAATAACACATTATATGTTAATTTAAAAAATGCTGAAACAGAAAGACAGAAAACAAACAAACGTACAAACAAACATAAAGTATTTAGGCTTATGCCTGGCATAGAATAAAATGCATAGGAGAAAGGACACAGATGAGTCTGTGCTTACAGCCACTGAGCCACCCTGCCCCATGCCATGTAGGGAAAAATTGCAGTGCACGCCTTGTTTGCATATCATTCCTCTGAATAACAAGCACAGAACAAACAGACGACTCTTCATAAATTATATTCAGGGGAATGAGTTTATCTTTCTACTCAAATTTTTATGTAAACCGTGCTGAATTTTTTCCTAAGCATTTTTTTTAGGTCACCAAAACTAAATTAACCTATGTTTCTTTACTATTTAACTTGGGCCATTTTTACTTCATTAAAAAAGGAGGAGGTTATCATTTACTATTTCCTGGACTGTCCAGCTCACTGTTGGCATTGGACAAATGTTAACAAGAACTCTGAAATAATCACCCTTTATTCTGTTCACATGTGCGATGAGGAAAGTGTAGTTTCCTTTCTGCCAGTGGAACAGGGGACACGTGAAGAGTGGAGACTCAAACAGCTTCTCCTTGAGGTAAGTATGAACAACTGGCCTTTTAGGAGGTCCTTCTACAATATACGAGGAGATCAATCTTTTTATTTAAAAATCTCAGGGAGAAAAACCTCAGAAATGGTATTAATTTTCTCTTTAGTAGAGGATCCTGGAATTTAGTATTTCAAGGGGACTTTTGTACAATGAGCTGGGAGTTCTTTAGACTGAAGTTTATCCCAGAGTCTCCATGCAGTGGGAGTGTTTTCATTTTCCCCACCTGACTGGGAACCCAAGCTGCAAAACACAGTAACAGATGTGAAGAGCCACTGGAGAGCATCTTTGGACTGACCAGAGTTCATGTGTCTCTGTGATGACTCTCCTTGTTAGCAAATTCAAGACCAGTGGTCCTAGAGCTAAAGAAGCATAGTTGCTATTAAAAATGAGTGCTTGGGAAAAATATATTGCATTTAATGAAGTATTCCCAGTTATTGAAGCCTCCCATTCATACAATAAAAGTGGATTTTGGAAGCTCAGCCAATAGCTGAGCCATAGTTGGCAAAGTAAATGAACTCCAAATACTATTTAGAAAGAAGAGAGTATGCCAAGACATTCACCACTCCAAAGAAGGTGAAGCAGGTAAGAGATGCAGGTGAGTACCAATACAAATGGCAAACTGATGATCAAGATGCGATGGAGAGCGGCTGAACAGAGCCTCTGTCCCTAGGGTCTATTTTTTTTTTCTGAATAGTTCTGAGAGGTAGATAATGGAAACCCAAACTGGATAAACAGACGTGGTATCTGAGGGCTTGCAAAATCTCAGAGCCTTCTAAAACATGGGCATTCTGAATCATATTTGGAAGCAAGGATGCCAGCTTTGCAATGAACTTTATAAGTAAACTTAGAAAGAAGATTTAATGAATAAATACTTTCATCTTCAGTTTCCTGTTTTATTCATTTAAAAAATATGTTCTGATTTTCATGGTCTATAGACAATCCACACTTTGTAAATACCATATAATTTACCATTTGGCAGTATTTTTTTTTCCTTGGCTGTTGGTGTTATCTTCATGGCCAATCAACATTTGTATAAATTTTCTATAAGGACAGGAAGACTGTATTTGTTTTCTTCTCAAAAGCAAAACGGCAGACATTTGGTTCCTATCTAAATTCATCCCAATGCAACTCAGAGGTTTTTCACAGTGTTGAACTTCCACAATCCCATGGAAGAAAGGATGCAGATGATGTCTGCATCTCTGTCTTCTTCACTCACTCTTCTTAGCTATTTCCTTTGGTTAGATTCCCATAGCGGGATAGAGACTAGCCTTCCACAGTTCCCTGACACTGTGATGTTTAGGTAACCGGCCATAGTAATGCAACTGACTGAAGCTTTAAATTGTGTCTAATTTCCACTCTGTGAAATAACACAGTCAGCAGAGGCAGAAATCAGTGCATTATTATCAGAAAGATCTAACAAAAAATGATTTTGATCTGATAACAAAATATATTCGTTGATGCTAACTTGTTGGGTGCCTAGAGCAGACATGTCCATACAGTGGTTCTAAAACCTCAGTGTGCATCAGCCTCACCTGGAGGGCTGTTAAATCATAAGTTGCTCTGTTCCACCCCCATATTTCTTAACCAGTAAATCTTGGATAAATCTTGCAAGTTTGCATTTCTAACAAGTTTCCATGTGATGCTGGCATTGCTTATCTGGATACCAAACTCTTGAGAGCTACTGCTCTGGGAGCTAGTGCTCCAAATCCCTTCTTCAAGGCCAATGCGCCCCTCCTCCACCCCCATCCCTCAGGTGGTACTGTTGGCTACTGACCACTCACAGTTGTGATGTTCATTGGAAATTGCTCTCAGCACCTTCCAAGTTTAGGACCTCTCCCAGGGCTTGGCATGAAGCAAATTGCTGGGTAAAGGAGGGAAACAAAGGCTTTACCAACTTGCCTCAATTTGAGGTCATCCCAGTCACAAAGTTTACAATAGTCAGCAGAGGTCTTAGTTTCAAAACTGCATTGTAGGTCAGTATTTTCCCGCTGCTTATTCCTACCTTATTCACTTCCTTATAGGTTTATCTCCCAAGATCACTCCCCAATAAATTTTTGCACAGAACTCCCTATTTCAGAATCTGTTTCAATGGAATAGATTATAAGACAGTGTCAAATAAGATTTTGCACCAAAGTGGGGCACCTGGGTGGCTCAGTGGGTTAAAGCCTCTGCCTTCGGCTCAGGTCATGATCCCAGGGTCCTGGGATGGAGCCCCACATTGGGCTCTCTGTTCAGCAGGGACCCTGCTTCCCTTCCTCTCTCTCTGCCTGCCTCTCTGCCTACCTGTGATCTCTGTCAAATAAATAAATAAAATCTTAAAAAAAAAAAAAAGATTTTGCACCAAAGTGATTTGAAGTGTTGCTTTAAACATAATCCAAGTGCTCCAGCAAGGACACTGACCTCTATGCTTTCTACCATCATGAAAAATAAAGTCTTATACCATCTGGTCTGAAAAACATGGTTCAACTCTATGTTGCTTATCATGGCCTGCCCTACACCTGGAACTTTTCTTATGCATTAAAGACTAATTCCATACAAAAATAAAATTTGCTAAAGAATTTACAGTATTTAAAGGCACAACTTTCTCTGCTCATGCTAGTCTTTCCATTGACAAACTAATGGTTAAAAAGTATGCTAGCCTGATATCTCCTACCTATTAAACTTGAGATTCAAAACTACTGGTAATGTTGACAAAAATGCTGAATATACTGTTCATCCCTATTAGTTCTTTACTGATCTTCCTCTTTCTCCTAATACTATGAAATATATTTTGTAATAACAAAGTATTCTACTTATGGGAATAGGTATGGTGATGAGGAAAGCAAGATAAGTTATAGGAAAAAGATAATACAATTTCATTTCAATAAAACATATAAAATACAGACAATCTATTAGGCCTCACAATCTTTCCTGTTTTACAATCTTAAAAGCTATTTTAGGTAATCCTTGTGTATAACTTAAATTAACTGAAAACATACTGTTTTCAGAATGAAAAATAAAGAAACATTAAAAAAAGGAAAATTTTTAAAAATTAAAAATACCCAAGTCTTGTTGAATAGATTACAATGGCAATAATTTACCCACTTATTTTCTTATTTTTAAAGATTTTTTTAATTTATTTGACAGAGAGAGATCAGAAGTAGGCAGAGAGGGAGAGAGGGGGGAGCAGGCTCCCTGCTGAGCAGAGATCCCGATGCGGGACTCCATTCCAGGACCCTGAGATCATGACCTGAGCCAAAGGCAGAGGCTTAACCCACTGAGCCACCCAGGCACTGACCCATTTATTTTCTTAATGAATAAATGCAGGGTAATATTCCCTTCCTTTGCAACTCATTTGGAGTCCAAGACCTCTTTTGAAGTAGCTGCTTACTGGAAACTCTCTGGTTGGTCAAAAGAATGCATGAAAGTGTTCATGCTTTCATGTGCTTGTGGGACTTCCAAAATAGGCACTTTCTTACCCAAAGATATAGCAAGAAAGGAATTTATTCTGAGAAGAAAAGAAATTGATAGAAGCAGTATCTTAAAAAAAAAAAGTAAAAAAGCAAGGCCATATGAAACAAGAGAGTCAGCAAGCAGGGGCATAAGGTCAAGCTGCTTTGGCTTATCCCATTTTCCTTTGCAAGAACTTATGTTAACTAACTATTGGGAACTGGTATCTGTTGTGAACTGAATGTCAGCAACTCATAAGATTCTGCTGTATTAAGATGTAGTGCCCTCTCCATTCATCACATCTCTGGGGGAAGGTGCTTTTTATAATAGACATACCAAGAGGAAGGTCATGAACAGAGGTTCAGATGTGACCCTAGATGTCATTTCAGCCATATGGAGTGCTTTCTTTCATACTTTCTGACAGTCCTACATCTCTGCACACCCTTTACCCTGATAATATATTTCATAATAGCTGACACTCCATAGGAAGTCCCCATGAGTGCAGACTGAAAGAGGCAAGATGCTCTGTATGAATCAGAGGGTATAATTCTCAGGAGGCAAATATTGGGCTAGGTCCTGCTGAGGAAGCCAGGATGACTCTCCCATTGCTGGCACTGGCACACTATGGGAAAGCAATGAAAGCTAGAATGGTTCAGAATAGGTGACTACCATGATCAGAAGTGTGACATGTATGACTCTACTGCTCGAGTTTCTCTCCCTGCTTATGTCAGTCCAAAAGGCAAAGCACTTGAGACCCACGAGTCACTGAAACTCAGAGCAGGTGTCATGTGTCATCTGTAAAGAGGTGTTAGATGTGCTTGATGTATATACCCATGGAAGGACAAGTCATCTTAAAACTGAATATGATATTTCATAGATTACTTCAATATTTGCTGAGAATCAATTATCCACATGGCACTGTTGAATTTCAAGGGGTTTGGTCAGGGATACAAAACAAGAGTAAAATAATCATATGACAAGGCAAAACTGAATGAGAAAATTATTTAAGTGCAGTCAAAATGAGAACAAACCATCTCAAGAACAGTT
Organism: Taxidea taxus jeffersonii; assembly: GCA_003697995.1. Taxonomy (NCBI): domain Eukaryota; kingdom Metazoa; phylum Chordata; class Mammalia; order Carnivora; family Mustelidae; genus Taxidea; species Taxidea taxus. Next base: position 37,276 of record ML110299.1, on the reverse strand, counting down.
ACATCTTAAAGGCAGTTCTTGACTTTTGGTACTAATCTTAAGTTGTAGTCTACCCGTGTCTTCATGCATTCAACACACATTCATGAGCGTTTAGTAAGTACAGGACACCTTGCCTGGTCTGGGGATAGAATGATATAGTAAAATGAAATGGACTGAGATTAGTGTTTGTTCCCATCTGGGCAAAGTTTAATCTCAACTGTTTGTTAAAATTGTGATATATCACCTTCAACAGTTTGTTAAAATTGTGATAGATGACCCTTGAATAATATAGCATACTTAAGATGGCATGAGCAATCCTGGAAATATTCCTTACAAATTCTTTAAGACTTCCCCAATTGCTGGGCAACAGGGAAATTTTAGTAGATATCTGAAATCAGTACTCCTTGCCTAAATGGTTTTAATATATCCAGTAACCAAATTTCCCATCCTGCTAGTCAGAGATCGATAACAATAACAGATATTAGCATTTACTCCTTATGCCAGATACCACACTAGATAATGATCTCTCTTAATTTTCCCAGGAACTCTTTGTGGTAAGAATCATTGTCTTCATTCTTCATCCAAGCTGAGACTCAGGGAAGTTAAATAACTTGTGCAAATTCATATGTTAGAAAGAGAGCAGGTGGGACACACATCTAGGTCTGCCTAGATGGCAACTTGGCAGCTCAGATGCCACTCCCCACAGCACTGCCTGGTGGCTACCCCAGTCTCCTTCCATACTCTTCATCTGGAATTTGTTGCTTTTTATTCCCCTGAACTCAGTTCCCACGCAGCTAGCATAACTTAACCCATTGTTTCTGCCTACCAACATCACTCTTTTCTGTAAATTTTAAGAGTAAAGAGTGGGAATCTTAGAGACAAGTATGATTTAAAATACTTCATATGTGTTATGGCTCAGCCCTTGGTTAATCAGAAGAATACCTGACCAAAAGACATGAATAGTAAACAAACAGTGTAAATACCAACTGAGTATCAACTGTGCCTATCACACTCATACACTGAGGTTACTTTTTTTCCATTCAGACAAAATCTTACATGGACTACTCACCTTGCCTACTTACTTCATAGAACTGTCATGAGCTATTATGAATCTCCTGCTAAATACCTTTTACTATATCTTTACCTTTTACCTTCTCTTTAATGTATAGCGATATATTATTTGGGGAGAGAGGGCATAATACCTTTAATCTATCTTTAAATGGACTACCACTTGGACATGCCACTAAGAAGTTCTTTAAATCTCACCACAACTCCATTGTACCCATTTTTCAGCCAAGGCACTGGGAGACAGCAGAGCCAGGATTTAAGACCAGGGACTTTTACTTGAAAGCCCATATTCTTTACTGATTTCCATGACATGAAGACCAAGAACCCGTAAAATAAACGTGGCTTCAAAATGGAAACTCTGGTCAGTAATTTTAATAGCTCTCCATACAATAAGAAAAAAAAAATGCCTTCTATCTTAAATGAAAGATTTTTAATCTAGCCCTATTTGTCCAGCCTCATCTGTGGCCATTCCCCTACCTTGCTTTTTATAGTGTACCTATTTCAAATAAGCCATAGCTTCTTGTGCCTAAATTTCTTTGTAGGTGTGTTTCCCTCTTCCTGGATTGGCAATGGCACTTACCTTATTTCCAACTCTCACTCTAATAGCTATCTCAATGCCGTCATCTCCCCCAATATGCTCCCCCGATTGCCTCCATCAAGGCATATTTTAGGGTTCCTTTCACCTTGCTCCCACTAGACTTGTATCTATTTGTTTGCATCTAGCATTCACCATGCTACATAATTTTTTTTCACTTCTCTCTTTGTCTTTTCAGTCTACCCTATTGTGGAGGGAAAGGATAACCTCTGTCTTTATGACTTAGTAGACAGTCAGTATTTACAGAATAAATGACTGAATGATCAACTAATTGATTATACCAGTAAGCATTCATTCTGTCAGTAGTAATAGAAAACCTGACTCAAAATAACCTAAAAATAAAGGAAATATTTCAGCTTATATAAAAAGAATATAGCAGAAGAACAGTCTTGGTTTCATCTGGGGGCTTGTTGACATTACCCAGCTTCTTTCCATCTTCCTTTCTTCTTGTGAACACATCCTAAGGCTGAGCTTCCCAGTTGGCTACAGTATGGCTGTCTACAGTTTCTAGAACTACATACATGTTCTTCAGTACCGGGGTGGGGTAGAGGGGGACAGTATCTTTCCTTAACCCATGGAACACTTGCTAGCTTCACTCTGTTGGGTATACTCTAAGTTTCTTAGGACAAGGAAAATATCTTGTCCTGGTTAACTTAAGCTTGGTTGTCCCAAGACAGGTGGGATTAGCTTATGCACTTAAGACTCACATTTAGGACTGGTGCTGAACCCATTCTACTTCAATCCTATGGCTCCTATATTAAAAGGAAGGTGTGGAGTAGATGGCGAGGGATCTGTGACATGTATGAATGTATGAATGGGTTTTTCAACTCTGAACAATCACATATGCTCATTATTCAGCAGTGGAGTAGCACGGCATTCTTCTGCAAACATTTTAAAAGTATCCGTTAGGCAGGCAACCTTCTGATGCCAAAATCTGATTTCTTACCAGGATACTATCAGTTTCTTTATAGTTGGGTAAGCTACAGGAATTCTCCATCATCTCCATTTCCCTGATAGATCATCTCAAACCTGAAGCCTTAGCATCTGACCTGAGGATTCCTCTCCAAATTTCCCAAGGGGTGTCTGGAACTGAAAGGAAGTTGTTATTAATCAAATGACTCACATGCTGAATCACAAAACAAGAATTATTTGGGGAAAGATCGCCCCTCTTGGCTATAACTACTGAGTGTGTTTCCAGTTAAGTAGACACCCCGAGGCCCTTTTAGGAAGAAGCCAACACTGGCCAACATTTTCACAGTAGCATTACCAATGCTGGATGATAATGGCCCACAACCCAAGGATCTTTCCACCCTTCTTAGTTTTGTGTTCTCTGGGAAATCTTAGACTGAGATGGGAATTTCCCATTTACCAGGAACCCAAATTGCAATGGAGGTTTCAAGGAAAGGCCATCCATTCTCTACAGGAATGACATTTAGAATTTAGGACACCCCTCCTAGAAACTGGACAGCCAATTATTTCACTTTTTTCTTTTTCTTAATAATTTACACATGAATTTTTACTACCCTAAAGATGGATATTTGTGCCATGATTTCAGTACTCCATTTAGAAAGTTTAGAGTGATAAAAGAAATCTTAGCTCACTGAAAGGTAAAATTTGGTAGATTAAGCTAAAATTAAAGACCGAATGTTGAATATCTTTATTTTCTATCTAGGTTTGGCATTCTACAATACAATGAGTATTTAATATTTTTCCGTTTTAAACATGTCCACCAAGAATCCTCAAAGTACTTCACCCATCTCATTATTCCTTCCACCCACCCCTCCGTCCATCCATTCCTCTAGGTTTTCATGTAGTGAGCACAAATTTATTGAAAGTCTGTTATGTGCCACATACCAGCGGATCCACAAAGGGTACTTCTGTGAACCAGCTGCGTTAGTTCCTGACCTCAAGAGTCCAATCTAAAGCCCTGCTTCTCTTAGTCATTCTGGGATGAGGGGAGACCTTCCTTCACTTTGTATGAGAAGGGGATCAGTGGAGAGGAGAGGTGTTAACTGTGAGTTAGGAATCTGAGTTATTGCCATAGCAACCTTAGTTTTTCCTTGGATCAGGTCCAATTCTCAGAGGGTAAAAGATCCCTTACTTGTGAGCATCTCAAGTACATGGTCATTTCCACTAATACTTGTATCCAGAAGAGTGCATAACACCTAGTTGGTACATAGTAAATAATGAACACAACCATGGAAGTCAAGGCAAAGATAATAAGGTAACTTGCTGCCAGTAGCAAAGCCCCATTCTCTACTTAATTTACATCCTTGGCTGGGGCTCTTCCTAATGGCTTAGAGCTATCTTCTACAAAATGGACTGTTCTTATACAAGTTCAGTTATGGCCTTAATTGTTAGCCTTAATTCTATCACAAACTTCATTTCAGTAAGTCAAATTATTTTAACTATATTCCAGCCACACTGAACATCTACTTTGGAGTCCCAAAGAATGAATCTAATGCTTCTTTTTCAGTTCTTTTTTGCCCCAGATTAAATTGGCTTTCTCCATGCTTACTCATTGTGAGTGTCTACTAGCCTGATACAGACAGACTCAGGAGTTATCTACATTTGAAGATTCAGCTGCACTTGGAAGGGGGAGCAAGCTCGGGGTGGGGGTGGGGAGAGAAAAGAGGTTGTTTTTTTGTTGGTTTTTTTTTTTCCCCTCCATAGAGCAGGGACATTTACAATGCACCACAGTGTGTGAACAGAGATACAGGCTGTGATACCATTTAGCAATAATGGATGGCTTGTACTGCCCAGACTTAACAGGCCAGTGAACAACATCAGGCTGCAGATGGAGTGCTCCGAGACTGCCATGCATTAAAAAAGGATGAAAAATAAAATTGTCTATGGCTATTGTCGACATATTTACCCCTTGTTTAGAGGTTCCCATGGCAACAGAAAGCTGTGACTCGCTGGTGGAGGTGGGAAATCTGCACTGTAGAAGCTGAGCTCCTTGCTCAGAAGTGAACCCTATCTGTGTGCAACCACCCCCTCTAGTGATGACTTGGTGAATGGCAGGTCTTGCATCATTTTCCTTTGGCATCCCGCTCTCAGGGCCATATGTTATGGCTCTTAACTTTACAAGCATAATACTGTTCTATTAAATTAGCATGACTTATTTTTGAGGAGACTTCTAAAACTCCATTGAGTCTTTTAGTTCTTGTTTTCCAAGGTTTTCCTTTTTTAACATATTTTAAACTAGATCTAGGAAATACTCAAGTTCCTGGCTAGTCAAACTCTTCTCCATAAACTTACCTATGTCTCCTATGTTTGGGAAACCAGATAAAGAAGAAAAATAAATGACATGGATTTCAAAGGCCACTGTTCTTTCTTTCCTGGTAGAGGGGCTGGAATACAGTTATAACCTTAGGGGTATCTTGGGCATGCTACTGTTTCTCTGCTCTGTTCCTTATAGCCTCCTTCTCTCCAGTTGTCACCTATGACAATATTCATGCTAAGAACTCAGATCCAGACCACTAGAAACTCACTATACTTCAGGGGCAGAAACTTCTACCCAAAATGTGCACACTGAAGGGGCACAGTAGGGTTCAAACAATCTCCATCATCACTTGCAAACTCTTCAAGACCCTGGCAGTTTCCATGGGAAGACCATAACCTTTCAAGAATTCACAACTCAGGTCCCACCTCCTCACTTTCTCCCTCCTATGAAATTTTAGAACCCTTTCTCTTTATTTCTGTTTTTTCTTTGAGTATCATGAACTGCCTTGGGCTATTAAACTACTATTTATAGGTGAATTTATCAAAGTGTTTTCAACTCTAATATAAGTTCCTTGGGAACAAAGACCTTGTTTTGAATGTCTGAATTCTGTATTTAGTTTTCATTGTCCAGTTAATTGTACTTTTTCCACATGCAACGTGGTAAGGTTATTTTTGCAAAGACAGACATTAGCCAATGGGAAATCCGTGTTCTGGATGTGATCCAGATTTCTGGAGGATC
>ML110299.1:14655-31270 GCA_003697995.1 Taxidea taxus jeffersonii | reverse complement strand
CTATTTGTTGTCAAAGAGTACATTTTTAAAAATTCAGCTTTGGTAATCCCCTCAATACTTTGATTCAGAAAAGTTTCCATTACGGGACCATTCTTGTTTCTCCATCTTTCCTCTTCCTCTTCCTCTTTGTAATCTTCTCCCCACCCCCAACCCCAATCACACAGTTTTGGTCTGTCTTATGTCTGGAATAATGGGCTTAATTTTTCTCAATGCTAATTTTTTCAAAATTCACTACTCCTTCCATTCTCGGTATGTTTTGTTGTCTTTTTATTCCCCGCAAAATTTCCCACTTTGGTGGTGGTAAGAACTTTCACAAAATTTTTGTGAGATTAAAAAAAAAAAGATTTGAATTAATCTCCCATAATGACTAGACAGAAGACACTGAACAAGTGACTTAATATCTTTTAATTTCAGTCCCTTTTCCTGCTAAATGGACCTAATAATGCCTTAATAATGCCTACCTCATAAGTGAAGGTTTTGAAATACATTTTAATATTTATTTGATACGTATATAAAACGTAAAGTTCCGAGCACAGCCCCTGGCAATAGTGAGTGCCTAATTCTTCTCTCAGAACATAAGAAGACTGTTAAGCACTCTACATTCTTTTGCTTTTTGTTTATAACCACTCACTCAAGAGAGTTTAAGAAAATGGAAGCTCTATTTGATGATTCAGGGGACTTCAAGGAACCCAACAAGAATTATGGCCAGTCTCAGTGTAAATAAAAGATAGCTATCAAGCAGCTACCCTCTCTGTCTCTATGTCTCAAGGTTTCAGCTCAAATTACCAGCAGGGTATGTTTCATAAGGAACTCATGCCTCTGGTTCACTTCTCTTCTTGAACTGAAGTCTACTGACATTCCCTAAGACATAAGCCTAGGGCTTTATCTATGCAAAATTTCATCACCAGTCCACCACGATAAACCAATAAACTCGAGAAATAATTTTGGTAGAAATATATTTCTTCAGTCTACAAGGGGAAGGGAAATTCATGGGCCATAGGTAAACATCTCCTTTGGCAGAGGCAAACGGTTAATTCCAAAGGAGAATTAGATATTTCATGTCAGCTTTTCTTCTTTAATAAAATTTAAAGTTCTCTTCACTCTTTTAAAAAATCTGGGGATTTTTTAATTTACATGGGGATTGCCAGTATCTTGAGATCTGAACAGAGTCTCTTGTAACAAAAATAAGCATCACAAAATCTAGGGACATGTCACTCTTGTCCATCATTAATGAAGGTTATCAGATTGAAGAGCTATAAGCGGGGTGATCAGAAGAAAAGGAGCATAGTAGAAGATGAATTGATTACTATCAATCAATAAACCTTCTGTCCTTCTTAACCTCTTCAACCCATGACCCCCCCACCATGCTTTCTTGTCATGGTCCACAAAGCATATTTAATAAGGACACGGACGCAGTGATCCAGTTAACTTAACCAAAGTCCCCTATTCTTATATTTTAATCCTTGCTCAACCATTCTATTTCCAGGTGACCTCTGGCATTTTTGGAAAGGGGATTATAGTGCTGATGTATTAAAGAACTGCTAATTCCTCTTTTAAAAGAACTTTGAAACTAGGAGGAAGATAAGTGCGTGGCTGTAATAGGCTTGATCCTAATTTTTCTTCTTCAGATTGACATTTGCTAACGACCTGGATTAAATCTATAATTAGAGAAATGTAAAAATATTATGTCAGGTTTTGTTTTAGCTCTTCACCAACTAAACTCAACACTTATTGAACATCTACTATATATGAAGACACTACTTTAAGCTTTGGCAGTAAAAAGATAGTTTGACATCAATCAAACTGTCAAGTTGCTTAGGGTCTGTAAAGGGCCCCAGGCAGTAAAGAAATTATTGTGATTGAAAATACAGGAGGCCATACAGGTAAAACTGTCAGGGTATAGAACTTACAGAAAGGATCTGGGGCAAGAAAGGAGGGTAGAGAACAGATAAAAATTTGCCAAAAAAAGGTATTGTAGCCAAAGCAGCAGGTGGGGACTGAGGATGTCTTTAGGTCTCCCCAGGAGAGAAGAGCATATTTTAAGACACTGCCATGGAAGAAACACAGGATGGAAATCCTGGATGTATCTGGGAGTGTAGGTTGTGAATGTATCTGGGAGTGTAGGTTGTGAAATGAACAAAAAGACAGGCAGGGGATAGATCACAAAGGGTCTTATAAGATACTTTTAGATCAGAGTCCAGTTGTAAGAAAGGAGTCAGTTAGAGGGGATGCTAATGCCAAAGTTTTCCAAAAGAGTATGAGAAGAGGAGAGAGGAGCATGAGACCAAAAGTGAACGTCAATTTTTAAGACTAGGCAATACTTTGAAAATGAAGGAGTTGCAGAATTTCTTGCATTAGAGCCTCTATCAGTGAAGAGTTCTTCTACTGAGGAATGATTCTCAGCTGAAAGTATTTCTGTACTTCTACTTCTTTCGAATGTTGTTGCTTTTTAAAACTTGGGGCGCCTGGGTGGCTCAGTGGGTTAAAGCCTCTGCCTTCAGCTCAGGTCATGATCTCAGGGTCCTGGGATCTAGCCCTGCATCGGACTCTCTGCTCAGCGGGGAGCCTGCTTCCCCCTCTCTCTCTGCCTGCCTCTCTGCCTACTTGTGATCTGTCTGTCAAAATAAAATAAAATAAAATCTTTAAAACTTATACTATGTTGTACTGATAAACAACTTTTCATCCTTTTGTCTCCAGGGAGTCTGTCCATAGAAACAATTGCAGATTTATTGTTGGTCATCCTGCTCTTAAACAGTGAAGTTGATAATTATTTTATCAAATAAGATTGTCAGATTGAAAAGTCTGGGAAAAAAATCAAAGATGCTTTCCCCTCTCTCCATCATTTTCCTACTTCAAAATAAGTGAAGTTCAAATCTAAGAATAAAGGGTTTTAAATTACCATATCCAATGATCTAGGTCACTAATGGCAGATGATACAGAAGAAAGGCTATTTTTGGTGTTTAAAGTTAGTCAGACCTTTCTTCAGAGGTTGGGAGAAGAGACTCTCCAAAGGCTTGCCATTTTACCAATAAAGCTTTCTGTCTCATCCTCCACGATGTAATTCTGATAAGAGATGCTGTTTCAGAGTGATACAGTAAAGTGCTTGCATTCATTACTGGTCAAGTTCTCCTGCTACAGAAGGACCACAGAAATGCCTCTGATTCCTCCTCCCCATTTCCTGCTAAAAAAGAGGAAAGACTGTATTTCCAGGATAATTTCAACTGATTCCATTTTTTACTACAAGTGGCACCTACAAGTTGATTGATCATCATCCTTTCCCCCCAAAATATAATTTGACATTCTGACATTGGTCCAATTTGTTACATATTTTTAAAAATGGATAATTAAGGACAGCAGTTAGCGTGAGAGTGAATTGTATAAAGATAGCATATCCATAAATAAAAGAGGACTTTAGGACATTCAAGATAAATAATATAATTTAAACAAAGTACTCTGTATAAGGAGACAAGGAAAACCGGATACTAACTTTATCTTCTTTCTCTGCAGGCTTGTTTTTGCGTGCTTGGTGGAAGTGGGGTTTCCGCCATAATTATTCACGTTCCAAATCAAGATAAGAGCAAATAAATTTGAAGTAGAGAGCAAACAATTTCCTTTTACGTACATGACGTGGAAGCTATAGCCCTCTCTCCTACTCATTGGCAAGAATGAAGGACATAACCACACCCAGCTGCAGGGGAGCCTGGGAAACTACCTTATCCATGGTTTTGCTTTCCATGGTTTCAGTTACCCCCAGTCAATGGTGGCCCAAAAGCAAATGATTCTCCCTCCATCAAATCATCAGAAGGTCAGTAGTGGCCTAAGGCTCTGTCACAGTGCCTACATCATCCCCCTCCCTTCATCTCACCATGCAGACATTTTATTATCTCACATCTTCACAAGAAGAAGGATGAGTACAGTACTGTAAGATACTTTGAGAGAGAGAGAGACCACATTCACGTAACTTTTATTACCGTATATTGTTAGAACTGTTCTATTTTATTACGAGTTACTGTTTGTTAATCTCTTGCTGTGCCTAATTCATAAATTAAACTATCATAGGTATGTGTGCATAGGAAACAGAATATAATATACATAGGATTCAGTACTATCTGTGGTCTCAGGCACCCACCGAGGGTCTTGGAACATACCCCTGTGGATAAGGGGGGGGACCAGTGTAGTTGTCAGACAGGATATGATGTACCCTATTAAAATCTCTAACTACTGAAGAGAAGACTTTATTTGGGGGTGGGGGAGGCTCCTAGAAATTTCTATAACATGGAAGTCAATCTGAAGTTTAAAAAATAGAAAGGAAGGGTGCCTGGGTGGCTCAGTCGGCTAAGTGTCTCTTGATTTGGGCTCAAGTCATGATCTCAGGGTTGAGAGATCAAGCCCGTCATCAGACTCAGTGCTGGGTGTAGAGCCTGCTTGGGATTCCCTGTCTCTCTCTCTCTCTCTCTCTCAAAAAAAATTAGAAAAGAATAAAAAGAAATATCTGGAAGGAAGGCATTTTGATAAAAAGAATTGCAGACAGAGGAAACAGAGTATGTACAAGAAACAAAGAGTGAAATATATGACTGGAGCAAAGAGATTGCAGCAAAACTTGATAAGTTTAGAGAAGAACAGAACCCTCTCCAAGGACATGGAGCACGTGTCTTGCTCATTATTTTATCCCCAGGATGCAACGATATATCTGACACGAAATGTGTATTCAATACATTTGCTTTTGAACCTGCCCGTTGCAAAGAGATGCAGCTTCCACAAATGTCAGGAATATTGTGCTAGCCACTAGGGATGTATAAAGGAGGCAGAACATGATACACCCTGATGCCTTGAGCCTATAGTCTCGCCAACGGTGAGCAGACAATAAACAAATGACAATGTAAACAAATTCATAATTACAGACTCTGTGAACAGTACCATGAAGTTAAAATAGAGGGGAATATGAAGAGTGCAAAAGGCACCTGGTCTTGTTGGGAGAGTAGGAGAGCCTTCCCTAGGAGGAGACTTTGAGTTGAAATGCAGAAGATGGGATGATGAGAGATGATGGGTAGGCAGGTGCTGGGTAAGAAAAGGCGTGGCTAGTGTCTGGAAAGGGAGTCCAGCATCTCCTACAGCTTGTGGAATGGTGACTTTTTGTTTGTTTGTTTATGTACTTATTTTCTGCTATTCCCTACTGGAAAGTAAGTACAATGATGTTGCATAATAGGGCGAAAATAAGAAAACCTCATTTGCAAATGGCCTTGGCATACCAGCAGGGGGAGCTCTCACACCCTACCACTTGCCCTCAAATACAAATCCTACAGAAAGACATCTACCTTGTGGGTTGATGCTACTTTACTACCCCAGCAGGAGGAAGAAACGTTTTCCTCCTTCCCCAGCAACAGCCCAGCCAGTGAGAGTCAGTCACAACTCAGCCAGTGGGAGGCCAGAATACTTTGAACTGCCAGTTTACTCCAGTGGACTTTGTGTTTATAACCGTCTTCCCAACATCCCCCTTTTCTCTATAAAAGAGCATTTCTTTTCTTTTGTTCTCCAGACTTGCCAATGGTTTTGCCATCACTTGCTTGTCTTGAATTGCAGTTCTCTGCTGTTTCCTAATAAACCCATTTTTGCTGATACAATAACTGGTAGTTTTATTTTAAAGGTTAACCGTAGGCACTTAAGAATGGTAGTTTTATTGAATTAAAGAGACATTCTAAGGACATTGTCAATTATATAACACAATGTCTTCTTTACATGGACATCTATGAGAAATTCCTCTAAGTTCTCAGTTGTCAGTGTCAAGGTCAGATGTGTTTCTCTTAGTAACTATGGTGCTTTTTGTTTTGTTTTTAATTTGCAGACTCTATAAATGGGGTCAACTTCATGTACCTGCAGCTGTTCCCTTTAGGCCTCAACCTCAGAAAGTTCCCTTGCTTTTATTTTAGTGCTCTTTGTTTGCTGATTTGGAATTTTAAATAATTTTATCTTTAAATTTGTATTTTGTGCATGTAAATGTACATTTTGTAGCTTGGGACAATGCAGTAGGCACCAAGCTCAGAGCTTCAGGTCCTGTGCAGCTCCCTCCCGTTGTCTTCATGCCTCTTGGGATGGACTCCTGGCTTCCCATTGTGTTGTCTTGGGTTAGGCTGGCCCGGCTGACCTCCTCCTTCCCAGGCCCATCCAGACACTGCTGATATACCCAGCCCCATGGCACCCCAGGCACTGCCTGGCCTCTCTCTCTCAGGCCACTGAGCGCTACACACCCAGGGAGGGTTTGTTTAGAGGCACGGGCCATGGGGAGGGGAGGGCTTGTATGATGCCAACCCTGTTGTGTCTCAGGACAGGATGGCAGTGGTGGTCTCTGCTGCTTGGTCCATGTGCTTGGTGGGCCAAGCCTCTTGGCCATATCCAACCCAGGTATGGAACACATCTCACATTTAAATGATTGAAAATCCTTTGGGGGTTGCCTCTTCTTGGTGGGTTAGGGCATCAGGCTGTGGCAAGGGCAGACTGGCTTCCTTGCCCCCAAAGAGGTCACAGTATATAGGTCTGGTGGGTGCAGGAAGGAGAATGCAGCAGCAGGTGGGCGAGAAGGGGGGGGGAGGGGGGGGGGGGGGGGGGGGGACACGAGCCGTGCCTGTTGAGAGTCTGCTTTACCAGCCAGTATTCCCATGCCCGAGGGAGTGAGCCATTAAATAACAAATAAAAAACACCATGACAGGTCTAAAGTGAGAGCGTGGAAGAAAGGAAAAAGTTTCATGTTTTATTACATTTAATGGCATTTTTCCTGCTTTTTGAATAAGGGGCCCCACATTTTCATTTTGCACTGGAGCCAGCAAATTATGTAGCTGGCCCTGCCTATAAATCACATCCTAAATCATATTTTACTCATTGCACTGGCTGCTAGGGAAATCAGAACAAAACTTACAACCAACTTTAGCACAGTATCAAAAAATTTATGGCATATATTTTGAATGGTGAAATAATCTTCTATCTGTCATTTTTCTTATTTTTCTTTGATTTTAGTTTCCTTTATCTCTTTATGTACTTGAAGAGAAAGGATAGGATTTTTCATTTATCTTTGAAAACTTTGACCCTGTTTATGTACTCACGTAGGGTAGAAATAATCACTAATTAAATAACAAGCTAAATGTATACTTAACACAGTCTTAGAGAACTCAGTAAAAGCCGGTTTGATAGGACTTGTGATCAATTCCTTTGGGTAGGAATTTGTCATCGTTGTGGTTGGTATTGTTCTCATACTCCCCTCTTGCCACACTCATCAATGATGATGCCATGAATAGAAAATGTCAAGCTCCAAGTGTCTCACAGTATACATAGCTAAGAGTGGTCACTTTATAAATATTGGCTTCTTAGAATCTGATAGCTACTTTATGTGAGTAAAAATGGCAGATAAAGTACTCTGTCCTTAAAAAGAAAAATAGGTTTCAGGATATTGACTGCTCCCTATGGAGACTGGTTTCTGACCTTCTAGTCCTCCAAAGGGATACTACCCTCCATATGGACTGCTCACTAGAATAATCCATTATTCAGGAATTTTTCATTGATCAGCTACTATATGTAATCTCTTCTTAGGTATGGGGAAACTGATGCCCACGTCAGGAGCTATTCCTAGCTGCAAGAGATTTCAGTCCTAGCTGAAGAGAAAGACGGTAAACAAGCAAGTAAATATACAGGTTCACTGATATGTTATAAAGACAATAAACAGGATTATATGTTCCAGGCAAAAACTGGGGGAGTCTGGGACCTTCATCTCATAGAGTGATCTGGAAAGCCTCTCTGAAAAGGTGATATTTAAGCCAGAAGGATAAGGAATCTCGGAGGAGCCAGTCATTCAACATGCTGGGAACAAGAGTCTAGGTAGAGGAGGAAAAAAAGGCAGGAAAAGGAGTGAGTATGGCTGAGGCATAGCAAGAAGAGCTGAGAATAGCCCAGGGCACCCTTGAAGAGTCAGCCGGAAGTTGCCCTCCCCTTCTTGCTCTGCCCTCCTTCATCACTAAGGTCATTCAGTGGCTCCCTCTGGTGGTCATCACATGCAAACATCATCCCAGGACAAAATCCCACCTACAGAAGGAACACTTACAAAGATACCAAGAAAACCTAAATAGGAAGTGGTCTCCAATTGGCCTAAGAGGGAGCAAAAGGACAAGGTAAAATCAATTAATGGTGACAAGGGACCGAAAGCATAGATGCTTTATCCAGCTGCTGCTTGATTGCCCGAAGAATTACTGCAGTCAACATTAGCCTCTGACCCGCCACAGCTTGATTCCATTCTGTGATGAGACTTTAAGATCAAAAGCTGACCGTCTCCCTTCTCTTCTCTATCGGAAATTCCCAGAAAGAAGGGAGCCAGAATAGTTGTGTCTAAAGGACCCTTAGTCAAACTTGAGACTCAAACTTATGAGACTCTACTGGCTATGGCCCCCGGGCCCCCCACTAAGGGAACCCTCCACCTGACAGCTCTAAGTAGGTTCTAAACAATTCTAAGCAGTTCTTAGCAATCTTTAGCACTCCAGGTAAGGGACAGTTATGGTTATTAAATGTGATAATTATTTTAAAAGGTGTTCTGAAACTCCCTAACTGAACACATGTTAGGTGTATGATGATAAAGATGGTGATGATGACGACGATGGTTGTATTATTCTATTACTCCTTTGTCCAAGTGGTGATTTCCTCGAAAAAGCCCACCTGGTTTCTACTGGTAGAAATGATTTGCGGGATCACGTCCTGCGGATAGGAATGTTCACTGCAGGAAGCAGAGGTTCCCGTGGATTGCAGTAGGGTGGTTAGCTTCGTGACTGAACTAACATCATCACATCCTCGCCTTGATTTAACCCTGTGAAACAGAAGAAAACCATGTGAGATCCTTTAGTTAGGGGGCAGGAGGTGGTGGCATAAGGCTCCCTGAATGCCCTTTTTAACTCCAGGAACTCAAATCACTCTGGGTTTCAAGGGGCTCCAGAACCCAGCCATAGTTTGACATTAAGCAAAGTTTTGAATGATTTTGAGGGGAGGAAAGAGGGGAGGGATATATTTTGGGGTCAGATAAATCAAAGCACATTTGGCCAGACACTGCCCCCCTTCATTTCCAAGCACATGTGAATTTCCAGGGAAATTGAATCCATGTGTTCCTGATTCATTTACATTTAACTCTTCAAAATGCTTTGTAAGCCCTCCAAGAGCCTTCAGTGTATCAAGCCAGGATGTTGGGCTTTGTTAGCTACACAGGGACCTAATAGGCTGAATGAATGGGACGAGGTTTTCAAGACAGAACTAAGGAAGGTCAAAAGGTTCGCACATTTGACCCAACATATTCTTCTAAATTTTTGATTCCCACCCACCCGCCTTCGGCAACGTGGACACAGAAATAAGCATTCCCCTCTATAGCACCCATCAAGCCGAGAACTCCTGGCTCGAACGCCCACTTTCACAAAGACTTAAGCCTCTTCCACGGTCAGAGACAGAAGGGTTGACATTTGAGAGGAGCGTTGTGCTTCCCATGTTAGTTTTCTTTTCCCGTGCTCGACTTGCTTCCTTTTCTGAAGTGGAAAAACTGTTCTGCCACCCCTGAATCCTTGATAAGAATTGACGAGCCCCTGGGGAGTGTGGGAAGAGTCTCTGACTTCAACAGCTTGGCAGAACTTCCACGGAGACTTTCTGATCTTCCTCCACATGCTGAAAATCCCTAGAAGTCCTCTGACAGAGAGGAGGTTCAGAAGGGCAATCTTCCTGTCCTCATTTCTATTGGGAAAAAAAAAACAGACATAAGAATAAAAGAAAAAAAATGAGGGTAGCCACCAGATTACATCCCCAGAAAAAGCAGACATAATAAAAATGGTGCTTGCTTTGGGCGAGGTAGGAAACAGAGATCAGTCACTGACCCCTTCCCACACAGCTGAAATGCAGTCATAAGTAGACACACCCAGTCTTTAAATTGCACCAGTGTTTGGCAAAAGCCTGTGTTTCCTTTTTTTTTTTTTTTCTAATGTGATAATAGCTCAGATGCTTAACTCACAAACAAGGCAAGTTTTGACAAAAGAAATGGCTAGAGCTCACATGTGAGTTTTGTGTTCAATGCACCTCCTTGTACCTTTCTCCTGGGTTGCTTCTCCATCTTCAGCATGTCCTGCTGTGTATGCAGAATCTGAGTCTAGTCACACTCCACCAAAATCTTTGGTAAGAGGTCAGACCCTGTTATAAGCCCTCAGAGCAATTGCACATCTGCTTGTGTGTTTATGTCAGTAATGCCCAAGTTCCCCGCAAGTGTTTTGTCTTATTATGTAGCCCTTGGATCTGCCCGTGTAGATGCTCAAAACCAGTGAGGCCTCACTGCATGCCAGCCAGGGTGTGTTAAAGTCTATTTGGTGCTCCTAGTAAATGTGGGAGGTATATATGCTTCAGGATACCCATTTTTACAGATAATGAAATGGAAATTTAGAAACATAAGCTTCCTGTTAAGGTCATGGAGTTAATAAGAAATGGGATTAGGATCCAAGGGTAGGTTGGTTTGTCTTATTCTAGTAACCCCTGGTCTTGTAAGACCCATTGAGGATAGGCTTAGTGAATATGAACTTCACTTCCAGTAAGTGAATTTCAATTTACGCCATAGAAGGCAGGACCTACCCAAGATCTGTGAAAGTCGCCTCACTAACGGGCAGAAAAATTCCTCCTGGTCCTCTTTGTCTGGCATATATTCCCTGAATTCCCTCTGGATCTGGTCCAAATTATTTACTTACCTCTTTGAGTGTACCAACATATGTTATTTCATGCCTGTCCTGACTGGGCGCATGCCCATAGTTGGTTGAAATTTTGACCTGAGATTCTAAACTCTGAAAGCTGGACATACACAATGAATATAAAATTTGAGCTCTCTGAACAACAGATAGAATTTTCCTGTCTTTGATTTTAGCCTGCTTTCCTTTGCCTTGTGAAACAGCTCCTTGCCACTTCCCTTTAAGATG
This sequence comes from Taxidea taxus jeffersonii, assembly GCA_003697995.1. Taxonomy (NCBI): domain Eukaryota; kingdom Metazoa; phylum Chordata; class Mammalia; order Carnivora; family Mustelidae; genus Taxidea; species Taxidea taxus. Next base: position 20,306 of record ML110299.1, on the reverse strand, counting down.
CTCATCCCGGCCAGTTTAGGCAGGGGCAGGGAAGTGATTCATAAGCAAATCTAGGACTTCAAGGCCCCTTAAGAAATTCTGTAATCCTCAGTCAATATTCCAACTCAAGGCATTTCAGCCCCAAGTTAACCAAATATATATTTTGCTCTGTGGGTGTAAAAATGGTATTGCAAACTAAAAGGCGCTGTGCAAATATTCGTCACAGTTGTTTAAGGAGGAAAAGATCACATTGCTGGAGAAGTCTGCCACGTGACTGCTGCTTTGTTGCTTTGGACCTATTCATTCTTTGGGACTCTGAGCTTTAGAGAACACACCAGCATGGCTCTTTTCCTGAGACCCACTAGGAGTCCAGACAGGATCACCTTCAGGCAACACTTTAAAAATGGAGTGAAGAATTACAATCCCTAAGGGGATTTAGGGATACGAGGACATGATCAACCTGACAAGATAAGGCTTGAAGCGGAGAATTAGATTTGAACATGTCTTTAAAGCTTTTCCAAAAAAGATGGCTCTCTCTCAGTAGAGACATTTCACAATCTAGTGCAAAAATATTAATGTTCTGATCTGCTCTATAGCAGTGCCTCTCAAATTTTCATGTGTTTCGTGAATCCCCATAAAATCTCGTTAAAATCCCGATTCTAGGGGCGCCTGGGTGGCTCAGTGGCTTAAAGCCTCTCCCTTCAGCTCAGGTCATGATCCCAGGGTTCTGGGATCGAGCCCCGCATCGCATCAGGCTCTCTGCTCAGCAGGGGGCCTGCTTCCTCCTCTCTCTCTGCCTGCCTCTCTGCCTACTTGTGACCTCTCTGTCAAATAAATAAATAAAATTAAAAAAAAAAAAATCCCGATTCTAGTACATCAGGTCCAAGCTGGCGCCTGAGATTCTGCATTTTATCAAGCTTTCAATTCCTGGGGATATTGGCCCATGGGCCACACTTTGAATAGCAAGCCTCTAGAGAACAGTGCAGTACAGCTTTTAGATTTAAGAATTAGGAATCGGGGGCGCCTGAGTGGCTCAGTCAGTTAAGTATCTGCATTCGGCTCTGGTCATGATCCCGGAGCCCCGGGATCAAGCCCTGCTGCTCGGGGAGTCTGCTTCTCCCTCTGCTCTTCACCTCACTCGTACTCTCTCTTGCAAATAAATAAAATCTTTTAAAACAAATCACAAAGAATTAGGAATCAGACCCTGAGTTTTGATTGTGTGCCCTGGAATAATCCCATGTCAGTCATTTACTATGTGATCTAGGTCAAAGAACTGTTCTTCTCTTTGTCTATTCTACATCTGAGAATAAAGAAAATCTTAGTTCTTCCTTTATAGACTTTTGGGGCCAGTTGTATAATGAATTTTTGCAACTACACAGTTGGCATCATACCTTGTGCATAGGAAACATGTAATAAATTTTAGCTGTTATTACTACTACTCTCAATGGTGTCCGCGGAGAATTTTGCTTCTTCATAGGATCTCTTCTTCCATATTTAAAAGAAAGGTATACTTTCTCATAGAAAATATAAAAATTGTGACAATCTTTTCCCGAATAAAAATAGAATATAGAAAAGGATTTTTAAAGTTCCCTGGGGGCAAATACAGTTAAGTGACAAGTTGTTTTTCGTAGACACTTTGATGATAGCTTTTGATGTCTGAGCACTCTCCAAAGTCTATTTGTACCTTTGTAGCCACTTCTTTATGACCAATTTTCCTTATTCAATCCCATTTAAAAATGTAGCTCAGAGGCGCCTGGGTGGCTCAGTTGGTCAAGCATCTGCCTTCAGCTCAGGTCATGATCCCTGGGTCCTGGGATGGAGCCACAAGTCTTTGCCCCTCCCCTCGCTTGTCCACGTCCACATCCCTGTGTGCTTGCTCTCTCTCTCTCAAATAAATAAATAAATAAAAATAAATAAAACAAATAAATAATAAATAATTTAAAATTTAAACAATTAAAAATAAATAAAATGTAGCTCATTGTGTTCAAAGCCTCACTGGAAACTCTCACCAAAGCAACATACACCTTATAGTTTCGATCAGTTCATGATCTGCTAGCAGAAATCAATTCCAAGGGCATCCTCTCACTTCACTGCACTCTGTTTTGACTGGGTATTTTCTCGTATTACTCAAGTAGTGGGAGAGGAGTGGCATCCTTTCTTGTTTGTTTGTTTAAGACTTTATTTATTTGTCAGGGAGAGAGAGAGCACAAGGGGGAGAGGCAGGCAGAGGGAGAGAGAGAAGCAGGCTCCCCATGAGCAGGGAGCCGGATGAGGACTTGATCCCCGATCCCAGGACCTCAGGACCATGACCTGAGCCTAAGGCAGAGGCTTAACTGACTGAGCCACCCAGGCGCCTCCTCTTTTATTGTTTTATTGATTTACTCCCACATGGAAACAGTTCTTGGGCCTATTTGTCAATATTTATTTCAAAGAGGGAGAGTCAGAACATAGGAGGAGAGACATACCTCCTAGTTCTCAGCACTAACATTTTTCAAGTACTTGCTATGTCCTAGCGACTGTTTGTTTGTTTAACTGTTATTCATATATTAAACTCTTTTCATCCCCACCAACCCCCAAGAAAAGACCATTTTTTATCCCCTTCTCAAAGATGGGAAAACTGAGAGTCAGGTTTAAGGCGTTTTGCCCAAAGCCTGGCAGCATGAATAGAGAGAACTACAACACGGGGGGAAAAGGGGGATCCCGGTGCTCCAGATCCGAAACTCTCCTTCTTAATCACTGCTAGATCACGTTACTTCATCTCTCCCAGCCAGGGCTGGGCCTAAGGTTTGCTGAGGAAGGCACTTACCTCATAAACACAATTGGAGGGGACACAAAAAACTCAATAATCAAGATAAATAATAGTTTCATGTGATGTTTTTTAAATAAAAAATAATTTTCAAAATCATGATGAGTAAACTTTTTTTTTTTTTAAATGAAGTAGTTCTGTGCTGATCCATATTGGAAACATGAAGCAAAAGGAAAGATCAGTAATATGGATCCTCTCTTTATTCAAAATTTTGGTGTTTTCTTCATCATAGATTTCCTCGTGTGAAGTCTGATATTTTTAAAACCTGTCATTAAAACATTATTTATTTCATTTTTTTTAGATGTTTTTGTGTCCCTTAAATTTTTTTACCTGAGGTGAAAGCCAAGTGCATCTCCCCCTGGTCTTGGTTCTGCCCACCTCTTCTGGCTTGGTTTTAAACATGCAGGTACAAGAGAGTCTTGAGGACAAAGACCAGATGTAGCCTACATTTTACCCCCTTCTATTGAATAACAACTGTACTGGCCTCCCTCTTCTCCCTTCCTCCCTTATTTTGATTTTCTCTCTCACAGTTTCCTTTTCTCTCCTCCCACTACCTTCTCCTCCCTCACTGGTCATCTCTTCTGCTCCTTCCCCTGCTCTTGAAGTCTCATGGGTTTGTGCCTTCCAGCTTACAGCCCTCCATGGTGAAGACATCCTTCCATAATTCAGCCAAGGCAAATTTTAGAATCACTAGCTGCCTTAAAAGCAGGACCATAGTTGTTATCTTTGTTTCAAGAGGTTTAAATCTGGCCTTCGGAGGATCTGAGGAAGGAGTTAACCTTTGATACAGTTTACACTTCTGACTTAGTTTATACTTGATCATTTATCTATGTCACAAAGGAGAATTATCTGAGCAAATAGTAACCAGCCCAGGTATGCTAAGGAGGCTGTGGCAGTGCTGATCTGTGCTCGCATAGTTTTGTGGGTTTTTTCTGAGTAAACCTGGGGTTGAATTCAGTAACATATACCTTTCAAATCTATGGTAGTTCTGAGTAACAGTTAATTTAGGAATAGAAGGAAAATGATTCATTTTTACAGGCACAAAAAGGCAGGAAGTTGTCATTGATTACAACTTATTTTGGGGTCTCTTAAAGAAAAAGAGTCCCTGATCCTTCTAAATGTTTTTGCCTTCAGCCACGATGTATATATGTCCAGCTCTGTCTGCTGGGGGGGGTATGAGACCTTAAGGAACCAAGTAAGTCATCCCAGCTGAGCCACCCTCCTTGTCCCCCACCAGACCAACCAGTTCCCAGATAACAGACATCAGGCACGTGAGTCAGCCCAGCCAAACCTAATGAGCACAGCCCCGATGACGGACTCAAATCATTCACCAAATACATGGTTGCCAACTTCAGCCCTGAAATTCTGAAATGGTGTTTTACTACACAGCATAAGCTAACTGATGGATACAGAAACGGATTCCTGGAAATGTCAGTAGCGTCCTGTCATGCCAGAGGCAATGGAGATGTTTTCGCAGCTGTGGGAAAACCACTAGTCCCTGGCTAACCACGAGCTGACTCTGTTGTACCTCTCCCTCGGACAGAGCAAGAGCTTTTCCTAATATACTTCTGGAATCTACTTTAATCTTCGACAATCTCCCTTTTGCAGTCACTTCCGTGTGTGTGACTTCCCTGAATGTCCTGTGGGCAGTAGATACCATTTTGAGGGCTAACACTTCTTTTTTACAGGCATCCCTAAGTAAAGCATCAACCACAATCCTTGGAAAACCAAACTTTTAGAAGTTCTGATCTATAGGCTGGCGAAATGGAACTCCTCCCAGTTGGTTGGGTTGGCGAGTGTCATACCTTACCCTTCTATTCTTGCTGCTCCTTCAAATTGATTCTACCCTACCACACACCCCCCTGTCACCACTATGCAGCTCCCTAAAACAAAGGGAGAGGTGGAAGATTTAATCCCAGGAAAAGAAAAGAAGAAAGTGGTTTTCCACTATACTTTCCCAGTCTTACATTAATCCTAAAATGTATGGGAAACACATGCTAAATAGGCAAGCATTCTGATTTGTGCTCCTGTATATTTAACTGAAACTGGTGAGATTCTATGGGGTAAGTAATACTTTTTTCTTCTATTTTACTGATGAGGACATGGAAGCATTAAATAGATTAAGTAATTTCTAAAAAAAGACTGTATTTATTTATTTGACAGACAGAGATCACAAGTAGGCAAAGAGGCAGACATAGAGAGAGAGGAGCTCTCTCTCTCCACTGAGCAGAGAGCCTGATGTGGGCTTGATCCCAGGCCCCTGAGATCATGACCTGAGCCAAAGGCAGAGGCCCTAACCCACTGAGCCACCGAGGCACCCCTAGATTAAGTAATTTTATTACTGCAACAAGACAACTTCTTGAGGAAGAGAAGTTAAGAGATCCTTTTTGGGAGAGAAATGAGCTCTGATAGGGAATTCAAATTTTAAATTGGAAGAATATTTATGTAAAATGAAGGTGTTACAAAGTGGAGGAAACAATACCTTGGGTTTAATATATTAAAGCTGTTAAGCTTTAAAATATGTTTTAAGGGGGGATTAAGGAAGTTTATTTTGAATATAGAGATGTTAAAAGGATAAAAAAAAGGTACTTTGTTTCTTTTCTTTCTTTCTTCTCCCTCTTCTTCTTATCAAGTCCATTATAATTCATTTTATAAATCTGCATCACATTATATGCGTACCTTTGAAACTCTTACCCACATCCCTATCTCTCACTCATAACAGATAAACAGGCAAAGAGTCCCAGATTCACTTAACAATTACCTGTGCTTTCAAAAGAGTTATTATCTCACCACTCGGATTTTCCCTTTTTGGTCAGATCCTTTGTTAGGAGAAGGGCAAAGACAATAAGTAATAAAAGAGATGAAG
>ML110299.1:0-14255 GCA_003697995.1 Taxidea taxus jeffersonii | reverse complement strand
ACAACTCAAATATAGGACTTTTGTATGGGAAGGGGGTTTCTGCACCATATGTTCAATTTTTCTTCCAAATGTTTGCATCCTGAGAGAAAGATGCCACCCTTAAGAGGTAGGGAAGATGTAAGATCTGAGATGTGAAAGAATGTGGGGGGGGGGGCAGGTCAAGGGACACTGCAGCCTGGTTGGTCTCAAAGGGTGATTGCTAAAAGTATCCAGGCTGGCTCTTTACCGGAAGGCCATCTCGCAGATGAAGTGGATTTAATAACGACTGGCAATGAAAACATCAGTATTACAGGTGACGAGCTGGTTCTCTCTATTATAGTCTTTATACACCTGTTTGTACAAGAGAGGGAAGGAGTGGGTGGGTAGAAGGAAAGTATCCATGTACTCATGAATGGAACTTGACCAAACATAGCAAGTCTTTATCTGGCCATATTTCAGACAAGACTCGAAGACCTGCTTTACACAAGACATAGCTAAGAACAACTTCCGCAAACAGAAACATTTCTTTCAACCTTCTTGTAACAGCTGGGAACTTGGGCTGTCTAAGAGAATCAAAGCTAAAGTTTCCTGGTGATTGAAGTGGAAACTGAGGCTTAATAAATGGCTGATGACCATCCAATGAGTGTCAGAGGGGGATTAAGTCCAGACATGCTTGGAACCGGAATTCTGGCCTTTGTAATCACAACACAAAGAAAAGTGATAGAGGGGAAGTGGTGTGAAGGCAGGAAGAATTGTTTGAGAGAAAGGTTTGTAAGGAGCATGTTTATCGAATCAGTTAAGCAAACGTGGTATTTCACAGGACACATCTGATTGCTGGGCTGAGAATCAGTCCATTTTTAGCAAACGAGATTATACAGAAAGATACATTTTTCATGGGTCCATCCTATCCAGTGGTATGCAACAAACTGTTTTCTGAGATCTTTTTTAGAAGTTGAAATACGAGGGGTGCCTGGGTGGCTCCGTGGGTTAAGCCTCTGCCTTTGGCTCAGGTCATGATCTCAGGGTCCTGGGATCAAGCCCCACATCAGGCTCTCTGCTCAGCAGGGAGCCTGCTCCCCCCTCTCTCTCTGCCTGCCTCTCTGCCTACTTGTGATCTGTCTGTCAAATAAATAAATAAAATCTTAAAAAACAAACAAACAAAAAAAGTTGAAATATGAGTTGGGGTGCCTGAGTGGCACAGCTAGTTGCATGTCTGACTCTTGGTTTCGGTTCAGGTCCTGGCCACAGGGTCGTGAGATGGAGGACCACACTGAGCCCCACATCAGGCTCCATGCTCAACGTGGAGTCTGCTTTGGGATCCTCTCTCCCTTACCCTCCACCCCTCCCTGCTGTGCATATACTCTCTCTAAAATAAATAAATAAATCTTAAAAAAAAGTTGAAATATGGGAAGAGGCTTCTGATGCAGAATAAATTCACTTAGCTTTCTTCATATATATGGGCTTTATTCTACTTTTTACTATATGGTGCTTATTACATTTATTCTGTAGAGATTACAGTTCTACAGATATTTTCAAGGAATCATCTGACAAAATAGTTCATCATAAAATAGATCATTGTAAAATTGAGAATTATATAGCTAATGCCGCAATAGAAGGAAAAAGTAGAAGCCATATCTGATTCTCAACTAGATACTTACTGGTAATAAAATATGGTTGCTAAAAATAGTAAAGATATGCTGATAATAGAGAAGGAAATAAGAAAGGAGGGAGGCAAAGAAAGAAAGAAAAGAGGCTGAAAGGGGAAGAAATGTGCAAAAGCCAAGGAAACTGTAGGAACGTTAAGTCAGTGGGAGCCGAGATGTATTACAAAATTGTTCTGAACGCTTCAAAAGTATGGATGCACATGTGTACTCACATACATTCCCATGACCAAAAGTCCAATGTCTAGGTTCTTTAACATTTTGTTCTACTTTAAAAAAGAACTTAATTGTCATTTGGTGAGGAAGCCCCAATTTAGAGCAATTTGGGATCTTTGAAGAAAGACCCAGAGAGCACGGGCTGAGGTGTCATTATAAACCTGGATTTAGCTTCCAACTATACCACCTCACCAGATATAATGTTGGTGAAATTATCTGTATTTTCCTGAGCTGCATCTTCATCTTCAAAAGCCCTGTAGAAACACCTGGGTGGCTCAGTCAGTTAAGCATCTGCCTTCAGCTCAAGTCATGAGCCCAGGGTCCTCGGATCGAGTCCCACATGGGTTCAGTGCTAAGCAGGGACTCTGCTTCTCCCTCTGCCTGCTGCACCCCCTGCTGTGCTCTTCCTCTGACAAATAAATAAATAAAATCTTAAAAATAAATAAATAAATAAATGCATGCCCTACAAGTTTATCATAAGGATTAAATAATATCATAGATGATGTTTATAGTATATTATTATATGTACAACATATATATGGTAACATGATGTCAGTCATATTACATATGTGTGTGAGGTGTCTGACATATCACATTATGAGTAATTTGATCAAGTAGCCCATTCATATCAAATCTCGGGACAACCAAGTTGACCCTCTGCATTTGGTCCAGCCATCCCTCCCAGGACTGTGATCATGCTAGCCACCAAGTTGTACTTTTTTTGACTATTCTTTGTATTTCCCAGCAAGAAGAAAAGGAAATTCATCGAAACCAGTCAGGCACAGTCCAAAACCACTTAAATGTTTAGTAAATATTGCCATCTTGCACATCCAAACATCTAAATCGCATATCTAACAGTTTTTCCTTGATTATAGTTGCACAAATTCTCAATGACACAAAATGTTCAATAGCAAATATATTTTACTAATCATTTGAAAAATTGAAAGAAACCTAAATGATCAGGAATATTGTTTTATAAAGATTTATATTAGATTTATATTCGATCAGATTAGATTATATATTAATATATATGATATTATATATATTATATACATAATATATTATAATATATAATTTATTATATTATATATTAGATTAGATTATAGATTATATATTATATTATTATATTATATATTAGATTAGATTTATAAAGATTTATAAAGATTTGTTGTATCCATATTATGGAATAATATGCAATATGAATAAGACAGCCTGAGTGTCTCAGTTGGTTAAGTGTCTGACTTTTGATTTTGGTTCATTCAGGTCATGATTTCAGGGTCATGAGATTGAGCCCAGCTAAGTGTGGAGCCTGTTTAAGATTGCCCTTGCTTACACTCTTGCTCTCCCTCTGTCTGTCAAAAAAAAAAAAAAAAAAAAAAGGAGTAAGATAGCTCAATGTGTTACCGACATGGGAAAAAAATGTCCACAATATATTCTGAAGCTAAAAAAAATTGTGAATCACTATAAATGATCTGATATCATTTGTGTCATACATATTTTACAAAATATGTATACATGTGTGTAAGTGTATTAAATTTTCTGCATTTGTTATAATCTCTGGAGAGTGATAATAATAGGTCAAAATGAGAATACAATTTTTTTAAAAGATTTTATTTATTTATTTGTCAGAGGGAGGGAGAGAGAGCGAGCACAGGCAGACAGAGCGGCAGGCAGAGGCAGAGGGAGAAGCAGGCTCCTCGCCAAGCAAGGAGCCCGATGTAGCACTGGAACCCAGGATGCTGGGATCATGACCTGAGCCGAAGCAGCCGCTTAACCAACTGAGCCACCCAGGCGTCCCGAGAATACATTTTTTTTACTAAGACAGATCAATTTCCATAAATTATATGTTATATTAGTTTCCTATTACTCTGGCACCACAGATTTTGTGACCCAGGACAACACAGTGTATTTCTTATAGTTCTAGAGATCAGAAGTCTTGAAAGGGGTTTTTAGTCTAACATCCAGGTACTGGTTGAGCTTCCCCAGAAGGAATGCAGCTTCCCCTCCAGGGAAGAATCAATTCCTTACCTTCTCTAGCCTCCAGAGGCTGCCTGCATTCCTTAGTTCTCGGGCCTGCCTGAGACTCCAATTTATGAGCTGTCATCCACACCTTTTTTCTTACTCTGACTCTCCTGCCTTCCTCTTAGAAAGGCCTTGTGATAAAGAAGATGCGGTGTATATACATACTCAATGGAATACTATGCAGCCATCAAAAACTGAAATCCTGCCATTTGCAACGACATGGATGGAATTAGAGGGTATTATGCTAAGCAAAATAAGTCAATCAGAGAAAGACAATTATCCTATGATATCTCTGATATGAGGAATCTGAGAGACAGGGTGGGAGGTCATGGGGGGTAGGGAGGGAAAAAATGAAACAAGGTGGGACTAGGGAGGGAGACAAGCCCCATAAGAGACTCAACCTCAGGAAACAAACTGAGGGTTGCTGGGGACTGGGGGAGGGAGGGATGAGGTGGCTGGGGGGTGGACATTAGGGAGGATATATGCTATGGTGAGTGCTGTGAATTGTGTAAGACTGACGATTCACAGACCTGTACCCCAAAGCAAATAATACATTATGTGTTAATTTTTTTTAAAAGGGGGGGCTTGTGATTACATCAGGCCCACACAGATAATCCACAATGATCTCAAGATCCTTTAATGTACTCATGCAAAGTTTATTTTTCTGTGGAAGGTAGAATATTCATAGATGAGGATGTGGATGTCTTTGGGGGACCATTTTTCTGCCTACCAGGCATGACTTTCTGTTTTCGTAAAATCTGTCTTCTTGGTAATTACTTAGTTAACCACTCACTTGTTACTGATTCTCTTCCCAAGCTCCACATAAAAAGAAACATATGTTCTTTCATTAGCATAAGACATTAGCACAATGTGGAAGGAGAAAAGGAAGGAAGGAATAAATAAAGGGAGAGAGGGAGGAAGAGCAGACTCTGTATTTTCCCATGACTGAAATAATGGGTGCTCAAAACTATTAGATATGATACATTCAGTTATTCCCTAAATAAAAAAATTCTTATGAGGAGTGGAATAGTCTCCAAGGCATTGGAGGTGGATGGAGAAGGGGACATGGTGGATGGAGAAGGGGAAAAAAAATGATTGCTGTGCCTTTTAAGAATTTATCATTCATTTTGGGAGACAATGCAGACATATGAAGATATTTCAGAACAGTGCAACATAACATCCCCATCAGTGGATCAAAATAGTTTACAATGAGTTTTTGAAGATGGGTGACAAGAGTTTGATAGTAGAGTGATAGTCAAAGGATTTAATTCAGTGATAGTTTCATGAATGGAAGATTTGATTTTGACTTTATATGAAGCAAATGAGCATGAAATGGTAAGTTATAGAGATTATTTACAATAAAAGAAATCAGAGTGAAAGCACATAAGGAAGGAAGAATTCATGGAAAATTTTGGTAAACATTATAACTTTGTTGGGGGAAGGGCAGATGAGCTTGGAGGGATATAGAATTTCTCCAACTGAGAAAGTGATGAGTTAAGTAGGCAGAGAATAAGACTAAAGGAGGCAAACTTGGTAGTGTATGAATGGCCATTGTGCATTCCTAGCCCACAAGTGAAATGTGATTTTTGGTCCTAATCATCTATCTAGACCTCTTCCAATATCTGATAAAGATATAGTACTACTATGTATTCTATAATTAGTTAGGCAAAATGGATAGTTTCTAAGTTCTTTTAAAGAACATTTTAGTCAAAGTTAGAGAGTTAAACAATCTTATTTCTCTTGAGACTGATAACAGTAATCAAGAGGAAAGGAAAATGACAGCAAAGAAAAGCCAATGGGGGGTTTAACTGATGTGTAAATTATTAGCACCTCCTGGTGGTTAAAGGGAAAATCCATCATCCATAGAAACAGTGGACCATCTCAACAGAAAGTCATTAATAACCAATGTAAAAAACAAGGGTATGTTTGATTAAAAACAACAACAACAACAAAACCTCAACTTACCACGGAGGAGTATATTGTAGGTGGGGAAGAAATGGTCTTCTTCTCCCTCACCTACAATATACCCCCATACCCTAAGACCATAGTTTTAGATAATTCATAAATGATTAGGCAATTACTTAACTAAGGTTGTGTGTTAGATTCTGGAAAAAAAATTGGATTCAAGAGAAATTTTAGACTAAAAATAAGCAAGAATACCTCAATTTTATAAGTGAGGAAATTAAAGTTTATAAAGAGAGAAGAAAATGCCCAAAATCATACAACTAGTGAAGATCCAGGATTTAACTCTAGCGTATCTGTTTCCAAAACTCTAATCTTACCCACTATACAACTACAACTCCGTACTAAGGTATGAAGGACAAGAAAGTCCACACTGACTCACATGCTCTGTCTAGGTCCTGAAATTATTCAGCAATTTTTAAAGAAAAAAACAACATTTTTATAAAAATATAGTTTCTCAGAAGATTTACAACATGCCCATTTCTTTGAGATCTTTCTATGTAAAAAGATACCTATTAATTTGTAGTTGGTTTTGAATGCAAAAGACCCCATTTACTTCTATATAGACACATGCTGCCAATTTTCAGTAAAGTAACACAGAAAACCCACTCTGGGCAGAAAATTAAACATGATGTCACTAGAATATCATTACATATTATAGCCAATGTATGTACCTATTCTGGGGATTTATCATCAAACAGAATGAGGGGCCATAGGGAAGGTGCTGTAAAAACCTAAGTTAGAAACACACACACACACACATACACACACACACACACACACACACACACACACACACCTGCACAGGAAATATCAGCTGTAGAAATCAGTCTAGAAACCTGATTGTCCAAATGGTAGCCACTAGCTTCATGTGGCTATTGAGCCCTTATAACATGCTGTTCAAACTGAGATGTGCCAAAATTATAAAATAACAGATTTTAAAGACTTAGTGTGACAAAAAGGTAAAATGGAAAGTTTATTAAAATGGAAGTTAATTAATAATTCATTCATTCATTAATAATTTTGATAGTCATTACAAGCCAAAATGATAATGTTTTAGATATATTGGGTGAAATAAAATATGTTACTAAAATTAATTTTACCTGTTTCTTTTTGTTTCTTTTTTTTTTTTATAGAGAGAGTATGTATGTGTGTGCACATAGGTGAGCAGGGGTGGGGGAAGGAGCAGAGGGAGAAGGAGAGAGAGAATCTTAAGTAGGTTCAATGCCAGTGTGGAGCCCGATGTGTGGCTCAATCTCATGACCCAAATATAATGACCTCAGCCGAAATCAAGAGTCAGGTGCTTAGCTGACTGAGCCACCCTGGCGTCCCTCTTTTTACTTTTTTTGTGGGTAATAGAAAAATTTGAAATTACTTATGTTAATTTCATGTGTAGGCTCACATTGTATTTCAGCTGGACAGCACTATTCTCAACATACTTACTAGAGACATTTTAGAGACTGTTGCTTTGAGGGGCATGACAATAGGTGGGTAGAATGTGTCTGGATGTCCCCAAGTTTGTTATATATCTCTCCCCTAAATATAGTCTTCTCTAGCCACTGTCAGATTTCTGAATTCAAATTTCACTGCCCCCCAAAAAGCTGTTGCACAAGATTATTTGTCTACAAGTCTGCATATTTGCATTGCTATTGTTTATTTTCCAGTAAGGCCTGCCTGTTACCCTCAAAGGTCAGGATTCAGATGTCAATTCTGCATTCATAGCAGATGACATCTTATTCTTTTTATGGTACTTCAATGCAAAAAAGATCATTACCAAAAAATACTACAAAAATACAAAATATTACAAAGCACCATGGTGCCTTGCCTTGTCTTAAGTTATTGAAAGTCAGGAGATTATAGTTCTTGATTTCAAGAAGCTGAAGAGAAAATACAAAGACAAATATAAAAGATGAAAATGCACATTATCATACTCTGTGAGAAATGAAAAGTTCCCAGTGTGGTATACGAGTTAAAGATTGATGAGATAGTTGATTCATAGGGCTTACCTGGAAGGATTTGAATAGAAGATTGAGTTGCATTTGGATACAGGAAAACCTCACTGAGTCCACTTCCTTTCTTCCTTTCTTTTCCTTAGCAAAAGACTTAACCTTCTTAGGGATTAATTTCCTTACCAGTTACTATAACCCAAACAGTGTTTGACTGAAGGTCAGTAAGCTTTGTTGAGCAAATACATGAATATGTCTAAAAAATGGAGTTCCTAATTCATATGTGTTAAAGATTTTGTGGGATTAAATTCAATGACTTTGTAAATTTTAGATCACAATAAATACACTAGCTGTTTTTTCAATATTGAATACCGACTGAGTGCCAGGCACTATTCTAGGCTATGCCTCCTACTTGGGTTTTGAAGTAAAGTAGAGAGAAAAGTGTTCCAGGTAGAGAGAAAGGGTTAGAAAGACACAAAGGGATACATCTTTCATTGCTTTAATATTCTAACTTGTCTCCTTGCTTCCAATCCTAACTCCTTTAGAACAACTTTTATACATCTAGCATGTGCCTTTGGGGCCCCCATGTCATTGCCCCTTGGGCACCCTTGGTTGCTGCTCCAGCTGTGGTAGATATTTCTATGGGAGGTCAGACTTGCCTTGTGATGACATCATTCATCAAGCACATTTCTCCCTTCTCCATCCTTTCTGTAGAGTGCCTTCTCTGATAGCACATGAGCCCAGTGGTTATTTCTGCAAGTGTATCTAGAAATACAAGAGACTTAAGAACCCAGGGACATTCGCCAACCAGTGAGGCACTGGAATCAGTGGATAAATTCTCCTGCTTCCCATCCTTTGATGGGACAACTCAGGGTTATTCTGTCCACTTCTCAGTGGTTCGGGTAGAATCGAGCCCTTGTTACCTACAGCGGCAACCTCAATAATACGTTCTCATTTTAGTTTTTCTCTTCCCCTGTTGCTCTTCCCCTACTCCTTTATTCCCGCTTCCTGGAATCACCGAACTTTTACCCAGCTCTGTGTCTCAGGCACTGCTTGGGAGGAACTATAAGGGAACAGTGCCAAAACATCACAATTACAATATGAAGCATCGCCAACTTAAAGGACAATTCTAATCTCCCCCCAAGTCCCAAGTGAAATATCACCCTTCAGTGAAGTGTTCATAGCCTGTAGCTTCCCAAACATAATGGTTCCCCAGTATCTCTGTTTCCTCATACTTGGACATGGAATCCTTGCATAATGAGAATCAACTGTGTATATATGGTACATATATATGTTAAGCCTAGAACATAAAGCAAGAGGATTATAAACACAAAGGCTATTTGTGTTCCTTCTCAGACATATCAAAGCCATTCTGTTATCAGTTTCCACTAGAAATCTAATCACTACAAAATTTTAGGAATTTTAGGCTTTGTGAAAAAACCCAGGAAGTCATATAGATCCACCATACCTGTACCACAGTCTTTCATCAACTTGCAAACTGTCCTTACGTCTTCTTCAGCTTCTTTTTAATTCTATTCCCTCTTATTTCAGAGAAGTTAAGCAATTTCTCTTTTTCTTGGAGCCAGGATCTTTCAGATGCACTCAGTCCTGCTCAGAGTCTCCAGATTTCTGACTACCCAGGGGGCTATGTGAACAATTTCTTTCTCCCCAAATATAGTGATCTCTTCTTGAAAGAAATAATTTCCCTCTGCCTCATTAAATTTGTGTCATTTATTACAATATTTAAAGCTGCTTTTCATCATGACTATAATGCATTTATTCATGGGATTTTAGCATCCCACATTTCTGAGACTCGCTCATCTTAGGGTGTGTATCCTTGTATCACAAGAGATTATATTTACCAATTCAGCAGTTGTTGAGCATCTACAATGTCCAAAACTCTGTACTAGTTATTGATGGGGTTGTAAAATAGGAATATGACACAAGTCTTGTCCTTGAGCTTACCATCTATTGGGGGAGACACACAGAATAAAGCAGTTCTGCTAACAAAGCAGATTTTGACCTAGGAGCAATGGTTCAGTAGTCACTAATCATATTTTTATATCTATACATATATGTGTATGTGTGTTTACATATGTATACATACATACAAATATATATGTTATATATATAACATAACCTTGGTATGTATATGTATATACATATGTATATATTATATATATATAAAACATAACCTTGGTACAAGTGCAAGGACTTTCTTTCTCTCAGGTTTAAAAACTAAAGTAGAATTGTCAGGTCAGAAGGTATGTGAGGGGCGCCTGGGTGGCTCAGTGGATTAAAGCCTCTGCCTTCGGCTCAGGTCATGATCCCAGGGTCCTAGGATCAAGCCCCGCATCAGGCTCTCTGCTCGGCGAGGGGCCTGCTTCCCTTCCTCTCTCTGCCTACTTGTGATCTCTGATTGTCAAAAAAATAAATAAAACCTTAAAAAAGATATGTGAAATTTTGACTTTATAAGATAAAGCCAAATTGATATTCCAAGTGGTTATATTAATTTATAGACCCATAGCAGTTTATCTAGCTTTAATTTTAAAATACATTCTTCAAAAAAAATTTTTTTTACTTTCAAACAAATACTTGTCTCCTTCAAAATTTCTGGTTATGTTAGAAAGAAATGTGAAGGAATTTATAATACTACCTTAAGTAAATTCAGAAAGTGAATAAGATTTTCCTACACAATAGGAAAAATTACAATTATAATTAATTTAATTAAAATTATATTCAGAAAAATAAGAAAACATATAGAACCCAATATTCCATGGAAGAATGTCAGAAGTTCCTCAATTAAATGCAAAATTTCTGTTCATATGTGCTTTGTTCCAGAAAAACACAGCCCTCTTTAAACTCTCAAACAGGTCTGTGCCCCCCAAAAATGTTAAGAATCATGGCTAAAAAATAAAACAAATAATGATTGTACCAGAATTCTGGAATAAAGTATTTGAATAAGAAAAAAAAATAGTCATAAGCTTCCTAGAAATTACAACAAAGGAAGGCACATGATTTGTTATGTTTTCACAGGACAAAAGGAAATACACCAGTCTTTATCTTAATAATTATTCTTTGCTTGATCATCTGGAAATCACATGAGTTTTTTACGGCTCATACTGAAGTTGAACCTTGAAGGAGAGTGCAAATTTTAAAAATTAGCTCTTGATAATGCACCAAAGTAAAACCCCTGAATCAGTAAAATGAAAAATTACGCATAGAAAGAAGAGAGAAGCTGGAGTGAGCGAGACACAGAAATTATAAAATATTTCTAGCTAAGGAGCATGAAGCAAGAATTAATACACAGCACATGTGAGAGTTTTCTCACCCAGGGTTAGCAATAGGCAACTGCCAAAGGAGGGCCTCCTTCCACAGGGACTGCTTGCTCCACTAGGAAAAACAGTCACATTCGACCACCCTGGGAGAGGCTTATAAAACGCTTCCAAGCTAGTAAAGGAAAAGACCCAGACAATTAAAACAGGAAGTACCAGCTGAGGAAAATCTCCACCAGGGTTCCTGAGTACACAGCCACATAATGAACAGAAGGGTGGATATAGCAAACCTCCCAAGAAATCCTTCTTGGGAAGGGGTGAGCAGGTGGCCCTCATCAGGAAGTATTTGCTGGTTTGGGTTCATGACAACCCATCAAACCACTGAAAGGCTATATTCTCTTAAAATAAAAACAAAAGTAAAACAAGAGTTTGGTTTTATGCCTTCGTCAACAGGATAGTGGGTATTTCCCCCTGGGATGAATATATATATACATATATATATTTTTTCTACTTGTGATATATGGTTGTTAAAACTTTATACAGGAGGGGCACCTGGGTGGCTCAGTGGGTTAAAGCCTCTGCCTTCGGCTCAGGTCATGATCCCAGGGTCCTGGGATCGAGCCCCACATCAGGCTCTCTGCTCAGCAGGGAGCCTGCTTCCCTTCCTCTCTCTCTCTGCCTGCCTCTCTGCCTACTTGTGATCTCTGTCTGTCAAATAAATAAATAAAATCTTTAAAAAAAAAAACAAAAAAAACTTTATACAGGAGATTTATCTCAAGTGTTCATATATCCTTACACATGTGCTTGAGGAAGGAGTCTCCCTTAAAATATTTTCTGTTATTGGGGTGCCTGGGTGGCTCAGTGGGTTAAAGCCTCTGCCTTCGGCTCAGGTCATGATCCCAGGGTCCTGGGATCGAGACCCCACATCGGGCTCTCTGCTCAGCAGGGAGCCTGCTTCCTCCTCTCTCTGCCTGCTTCTCTGCCTACTTGTTATCTCTGTCAAATAAATAAATAAATAAAAATATTTTCTGTTATTGAGTCATAAATACAGAGAACAAACTGGTGGTTGCCAGAGGGGAGGTGGTTGGGGGAGTGGGAGAAAGAGGTGAGGGGGGTTATGATGTACAAACTTCCAGTTATAAAATAAATAAGTCATGGGGACCAAAAGTATAGCATAGGATATAGTCAATCATATTGTAGTAACATTGTGTGGTGACAGTTGGTAACTACTCATCGCGGTGAGCATAGTGTAATATACAGAATTGTTGAATCACTATGTTGTATACCTGAAATGAATATAATACTGCATGCCAGCTATCCTTCAATTATATATATGTATATATATATTCTATCCTTCAATTATATATATATATATGTATATATATACATATTCTCTTATTTCCTGGAAAGCTTTAGTAGAATGTAAGTTAGGTAAAACTTTAATAAACGTGATTGTAGAATGCCTTAATTGCTATGGAGGTATAAAGATAAAAATAATATCGAGAAGCCATAGCTCAACCTCCCCAGTCTCCTTTTATAGAAAAAAATTAAAGTCCACCTGAGGAAAATAAAAAATGTCCACAGTCTCTTAACATTGCTACAATGCTTTGTTGCTTGGGTTTTAATCTCGCTCTCTGGATCTCAGACCCTCAATCTTGTTATAAATTCTATGGTCATTTTGATGAGCAGTTTTCAGTCTTACAGTGCACTGTGGTATTTAAACTCCCATTATTAGAGAAGAATGTTTCTGCACACAAAAAGAAAGAAGGCATTACGTTTAATCAGGGAAGTAAGGTGAAAAACCACGTCCACGCTCTAGGCAATCCTTATGCTAGATTCTTCAAGGACACATCCCTAAATGCCAGCAAGAGCAAAAGTGGTTTTCCGGGACGCCTGGGTGGCGCAGTAGGTTAAGCCGCTGCCTTCAGCTCAGGTCATGATCCCAATCCTAGGATCGAGTCCCATATCGGGCTCCTTGCTCGGCAGGGAGCCTGCTTTTCTCTCCACCTCTGCCTGCGTCTCTGCCTGCTTGTGCACTTGTGCTCCCTCTCTCTCTCTCTCTCTCTCTCTCTCTGATAAATAAATAAATAAAATCCTTAAAAATTTTTTAAAAAGTGGTTTTCCATTAGCTGTCAAGTGTTTATTTGAGATATAATCAAGAAAGAAGGGCTAAGGTCAGAATAACTCCTCATCAGAACTTAGAAATTAGTTTTAGTTCTGGGCTTTCCACAAACTAGAGGTGTCATCTTGGGTTCTGTTGCCTCACCAGCAAAACGAAGGGGCTGGGCTTAGATGAAATAGGTGTTTGAAAAAAATCAGGGATGCCCCCTCTCTCAAGCCTCAATCTGATTTATAGCTACTTAAAAATAAGCAATATGAGAGTCAACTTTCAGTCTTCCAAGAGACACAGACCGGTCAAATGCTTATGTTGTTGTTTTTTATTTTCTACTTTAAAATATTATAGAAAATTCTATAATTGTTGAATCCCTCTGTAGTTAGAATTCTTTCTTTAAAATATTTTAATTATTTATTTTGACAGAGAGAGATAGTGAGAGGGAGAGAGAGAGAGAGCACACAAGCAGGGGAGCAGCAGGCAGAGTGGGAGGGAGAAGCAGGCTCCCCACAGAGGAGGAACCCTGATGCAGGGTTCCATTTCAGGACCCTGGGATCATGACCTGAGTAAAGGCAGACTGACTGAAACACCCAGGCACCCCGAGATTTCTGATATTAAATAATTTTAAAGATATGTTTCAAAATAGAATCTCCAGCTTTTTTGGGTGCGGGAGGAGCAAACAAAGAAGCTTCAACCATAGTCAGGTTTGGTCAACATAACATAAAACATAACATAACATAATATAACATAACATAACATAACATAACATTATCACCTTCACTGGGGTGATGGGGTAGCTAATTTTATTGTATTCAAAATGATTGATAATATGATATCCAATCACATTTTTTTCGTTCCAGAGGCTGGCTTCCTCTATTCTCTAAACACAGACATTTCTGAGAAACAAGAATGCCAGAATTCTTATGATAGAGCAAACATAAAGACTGCAGAATGCAGAACATAGCATGCTCTTTTATTCCCCTTTCTCCTTTATAATTTATATAAATTATCTTGGGAAACAAATGTTCCAGACTTTTGATGCACCGTATTCTTTAGTTACATTTTTATTTTTATTTTTTTT
>ML110298.1:52271-77311 GCA_003697995.1 Taxidea taxus jeffersonii | reverse complement strand
GAGATGGAGAGGGGAAGTGAGTTGGGGAAAATCAGAGGGGTAGATGAACCATGAGAGGCTGTGGACTCTGAGAAACAAACTGAGGGTTTGGGAAGGGAGGGAGGTGGGGGGTTGGGTGAGCCTGGTGGTGGGTATTATGGAGGACACGTATTGCATGGAGCACTGGGTGTGGTGCATAAACAATGATTTTTGGAACACTGAAAAAAATAAAATTTTAAAAAATAATGCCAGTTTAAAAGCTATGGTTTGGTCATTTATTCTTAAGTTTCTACCATACTCATTGAAGTTATTTATCACTTTAATGCGTTTTTCTTGAATGCCTTCATGGTCATATGTCCTTCAGGTTCAGAAAGAGAAAAGCTAGGCAAGGATCCAGACAACTCAGCATGTACTTTGTGTCTTCACCTGAAAATCTGTCAATACCTCTTACCATGCAATTTCTAGAACAGGCTCAAGGAGACAATGCAGATGGTTGTGGACGTGCCAAGTACCTCTCCTCCAACACTGTCCTAGGGACAGGTGACATTGTAGTTTTTGCCATGTGTTTACGAGATACAAAAATGAAGTTGGAATAACCTAGGTGACCAACTGCTGTTTTTTTAAATATTGCAGCACTAGCAGATTCCAGTATCTGGGGGGAAGGCTCCAGATTCAATTTCATCAACCACTTACCTTCACACCTTCCACACACATAATCACACACACACACACACACACCTGGCTTAAATGATCATATACATACATCCTGATAAAGGCCTAGAGAAACATCCTACATTGGTGAAATATAAATCAGTACAATTTTTAGGTGGAGCAACTTGGCAATATCTGTTATATGATAAATCCATATAGTCTTTGATCTATCAATTTCTTTTCAGGTATTTATCCTACAGTTATACTACTACATGGCAAATGTTAGAAACAACATAGAAGCCCATATTAGTGCTTCTGGTAAATAAATTATGGCACATTCATAACCTGGAATGCCACATAGCTGTAAAAAATGAGTAAAAAAGCTCTGTCTATATAATAATATGGAATGATTCGCCAAGATAGATCATTAAACAATAAAAGGGCGCCTGGGTGGCTCAGAGGGTTAAGCCTCTGCCTTCAGCTCAGGTTGTAATCCCAGGGTCCTGGGATCGAGCCCCACATCAGGCTCTCTGCTCAGCGGGGAGCCTGCTTCCTCCTCTCTCTCTGCCTGCCTCTCCATCTACTTGTGATCTCTGTCAAATAAATAAATAAAATAAAATAAAAACAATAACAACCACAAATCTCAATGCAAATTAATATATATTTTAGGAAAAAAAATTAAAAAATATGAATATACTTACATGTACATACAAAATATATCTAAAAATTATATATAAGAAATTGATAATAGTGGTTATCTCTGGAGAGAAACATTGTATTGCCAGGGCTCAGAAGTGTAAAGAAGAGTTTTTACTTTATATCATTTGATATCTTTTGAAATTTTAACCATGAAAATGTATTACCTGAGTAGAAAAGAAAGTTAGGGTTCAAAGCCAACAGCTAAGAAAGAATTCTTGAGATGTCTTTGGTGTAAAAAGGTGGTTTTATTAAAGCATGAGGGCAGGGCCCTTGGGCAGAAAAAGCTGCACCAGGGCCATGAGGAGTGGCCCATTATATATTTTCAAGTTGGGAAAGAGCTAGGAATAGCTTAAGTCTCTAAGGAATTTTGGAAGCAAGGACCTTGCTTTTCCAGGACCTTGAGGGTTTGGACCTTAGGAAAAGGTCATTTATCACTGTCTTTAAAAACCTTAGTCATGAGACCCTTCAGATGTATCTTGGTGGGCCATATGTTTGGGGCACAACTGCCAACAGTATCTTGGGAGTTTTAGAGATAAAGGAAGTTTCTAAAGGAATTTTTATATGTTAAAGTATTTACAGAATCCTGCTTTTGGGGGGGGGGGAGCAGGAGGGGATTAGGCTAGGATTGCCTTTTGCCCTTAGCAAAGTATTAACATTGAGACAATTGAGTCCCTAAAGGAATGTCACTCTGCCTGTTCCAAGGACTTGTCATTGGGCTGTAGGTAGTAAGGAAATTTAATAATTTTTCTTCTGTCTTAGTTTCCCACATCATTACCTAACTAAAATTTTTTTAATTACTTTAATTAAATATTTTAAGTAAGTTTAATATAAATTCTTTTTTCTCTAAGCCCCTCTTTAGAACAATGCTTATCTCAGTGAGGCCCCAAATATGCCTCAGGTATAACAGAATCCCAACCAGCTGCCAGGAAAAAAAAAAAAAAAGACTAAGGGAAGGAGCCCTCAGAGCTATTCATTTAGTATGTTCCTAGTGGGAATCATCCTCACTACATTTTGAAATCATCAAAAGTTACTCTTGAGCCCTTTTGGTGAGCACTCTCAGCAGAAACTATTATGAAGGGAGCCCAGACATGACAGTTGTCTCAGGATTCCTCACATCCTGCATTCTTGCCCCAGTCAGAGATGGGTTTAGTTTAATTATTCATTTGTCTGTCTGTGCCATGAATGAATAGAATAAGTAGTTTGTGAGGTTTGAGGTCTTGGACCTCTGTGGACATGGGAAAGTTGAAGACTCAACATTCACTGGATGTGAATTTGGAGACATGTCCTTCCATACTTTTCCTTCTGTTGGGGAAGATTTATTCATACCCAGAGCAACTAGGCTCAGGTAATCTCAGGACCTCTGTCCTTCCATACTTTCCCTTTCCTTGGGGAAGATTTATTCATACCCAGAGCAACTAGGCTCAGGTAATCTCAGAGGACCTGACATGAACAAATGCAAATTGCCAGGGCTTTGGTGCGAAACAAAAGTTAGTAATAAGTCTGAGAGTCAAAAGCAAAACAACAGAAAACAAAAGAGCACAATCAACCTGCATCAGAAACCAAGCTGATATAACTTTTCCTCTTCAATCAAAAAACTCATTTCTAAGAAGAGGTAATTAGAATAATGTTAATTTCCAAACCACTTTAAATGATACTTTAAAAAATAAAGAAGACAGTTCTTCATTTGAATTGGCTTCAATAAGCTTTAATTATGCAATGTGAGCAACTGAGCTAATTAGAAAGTGTATCCTTGTTTAGGTAAATTCCCATCAATGTGCTTTCCTAAATGGTTTTCATTTGAAAAGAGATCATTTCTTAAAAATCTACATAAGAACTTTCTCTTTGTGGATAAGGAATGAACAAAAAGAGGTGTTAAGAGGGAAAAAAATGAAAGTAAATGTTGTATAGAGGCTTTAAAAAATACAAATTAAATGCTTCTCTGACTCAATTGAGTCAATTGATTGACCCCACTCTGAGCTCCAAAATATCTGTAAGATGATCTCCTGCCTGACTCCAATTGGGAGATGTTTACAAGTCCTTCAATTTCCATTTAGCAGGAAGGAATGAATTTACTACTGAAGGCTTAAAAGTTGCAAAGGGCTTTTACCAGCTCATATTAAATTTTGGATGAATACATATAGGAATTCAACTTCTCATTTACTAACTGTCTAAGTTTAAAGTCAGAACATGTTTTGAAAGAGAAACTTTATAATCTACACTGATGTTCTCATGTCTAATGTTCTTGGTAATTTTATAGCTACATTATCGCAAACTCCTCACGTGGAGATACATCTGGTCTTATTTTCATTCTAAAATACCCAACACTTTGGAGGGGAAAGAATGACCCATGGTGATACTCAAATCAGCTAATGAATTACAAAAAAAAAAAAAAAAGTTGCTTTCATTTACTGAATTATGTGTTTGGCTCTATACTTTGTCCTTTATATAGATTTATTGAGGCATTTCAACTGACTTATGAACATGCATGAATTTTATCCCTAACAACATTCTTACTTTTGCTGCTCCCCCAACTCCCAAGCCCCTAGGTCCTCTTTTCAAGCTAACTCTATCTAAAATACTGAAAAATATCTTTTGAGGAAGACTCCAGGAAAATCCTAAAAATATCAGAACTTGCACTTTTTTTTCCTCAATCACACACGCACACATAAAATCAACTTATACCATTATTCCTCTGAATCAGCAATACAGCATATATCTGATCAAAGAGTCCTTTCAGTCCTAGGAAAGTGGGGTGAGGGTCATATTAACAATTGTTTCTAGATATTCAATGGTATTCTATTGGACCAATTTCCTACAATATGCTTTGGAGACTGGCCTCATACAATCAGCTAGTCCCTCTTTGCCCAGTACCACACACATTCCAAATTATAAGACATATTTCTTGAAATGGCCCCTATTACTTGCTAGCCATATTGGCTGCCATGGCCATCACCTCTTGCTTTTGACTTTTAACTAATTTTTTACTGAGATAATAGAGCCACATGCATTTTGTAAGGAAAAAAATGCAGATAAATCCTGGGTATCCTTTACTCAAAGCTATAGGTTGAATTTTTCCCCCAAAAGATATGTTGAAGTCCTAATAACAGTACCTGTGAGTATGATCTTATTTGGAAACAAAGTCTTTACAGAGGTAGTCAAGTTAAAATAAGGTCATTGGAATGGGTCCTAATCCAACATAACTAGTGTTCTCATAAGAAAGGAGACAAAGAAATAGAGACACACAGAGATAAGTCAATTAAGTAAAAATGAATCAGAGATTGAAATAATAATGCCATAAGGCCAGAAAGAACAGGTGTGATATATTCAGAGCACTAAATGAGAAAAATATGCAGCCAAGAATACTATATCCAGCCAGGTTATCATTGAAAATAGAAAGAGAGATAAAAACCTTCCAGGACAAACAAGAATTAAAAATTTGCAAACACCAAACCAGCCCTACAGGAAATATTGAAAGGGGTCCTCTAAGCAAAGAGAGAGCCTAAAAGTAATAGACCAGAAAGGAACAAAGACAATATACAGTAACAGTCACCTTACAGGCAATACAATGACACTAAATTTATATCTTTCAATAATTACCCTGAATGTGAATGGGCTAAATGTCCCAATCAAAAGACACAGAGTATCATAATGGATAAAAAAACAAACCCATAAATATGCTGTCTGCAAGAAACTCATTTTAGACCCAAAGACACCTCCAGATTGAAAGTGAGGGGGTGAAAAATTATTGACCATGCTAATGGAATCAAAAGAAAGCTGGGGTGGCAATCCTTATATCAAATCAATTAGATTTTAAGCCAAAGACTATAATAAGAGATGAGGAAGGACACTATATCATACTCAAAGGGTCTGTGCAACAAGATCTAACAATTTTAAATTGCCTATGCCCTAACATGGGAGCAGCCAACTATATAAACCAATTAATAACAAAATCAAAGAAACTCATCAACAATAATACAATAATAGTAGGGGACTTAAATATCCCTTCACTGAAATGGACAAATCATCCAAGCAAAAGATCAACAAGGAAATAAAGGCTTTAAATGGCACACTAGACCAGATGGATGCCACAGATAGATTCAGAACATGCCATTCCAAAGCAGCAGAATACACATTCTTCTCTAATGTACATGGAACATTCTCCAGAACAAATCACATCCTGGGTCACAAATCAGGTCTCACCAGTGCCAAAAAACTGGGATCATTCCCTGCATAGTTTCAGACCAATCTGAACTAGAACTCTGAGGCTAGAACTCAATCACAAGAGGAAATGTGGAAATAACTCAAATACATGGAGGCTAAAGAGCATCCTACTAAAGAATGAATGGGTCAGAGCACCTGGGTGGCTCAGTGGGTTAAAGCCTCTGCCTTCAGCTCAGGTCATGATCCCAGAGTCCTGGGATCAAGCCCCGCATTGGGCTCTCTGCTCAGCAGGGAGCCTGCTTCCTCCTCTCTCTCTGCCTGCCTCTCTGCCTACTTGTGATCTCTCTGTCGAATAAATAAATAAAATCTGAAAAGAAAATTATAAAAAAAAAAGAATGAATGGGTCAACCAGGAAATTAAAGAAGAATTGAAAAAATTCAGGGAAACAAATGATAATGAACACACAACTGTTCAAAATCTGTGGGACACAGCAAAGGTGGTCCTGAGAAGAAAGTATATAGAGATACAAGCTTTTCTCAAGAAACAAGAAAGGTCTCAAGTACACAACCTAACCCTACACCTAAGGAGCTGGAGAAAGAACAGCAAAGAAAGACTAAATGCAGCAGGAGAAGAGAAATCATAAAGATCGGAGCAGAAATCAATGAAATAGAAACCAAAAGGATAGTAGAACAAATCAATGAAACTAGGAGCTGGTTCTTGGAAAGAATTAATAAGATTGATAAACCCCTGGCCAGACTCATCAAAAAGAAAAAAGAAAGGACCCAAATAAATAAAATCATGAATGACAGAGAAGATATCACAACCAACACCAAAGAAATACAAATAATTATAAGAAAATATTATGAGCAACTCTACAAAAGCAAATTTGACAGTCTGGAAGAAATGGATGCATTCCTAGAGACATATAAACTACCACAAAGGAACCAGAAGGAAGTAGAAAACCTGAACAGACCCATAACCAGTAAGGAGATTGAAGCAGTCATCGAAAATCTCCCAAGAAACAAGAGCCCAGGGCCAGATGGCTTCCCAGGGGAATTCCACCAAACATTTAAAGAAGAATGACTATTTATTCTACTGAAACTGTTCCAAAAAATAGAAATAGAAGGAAAACTTCCAAACTCATTTTATGAGGCCAGCATTACTTTGATTCCAAAACCAAAGACTGAATCAAAAAAGAGAATTACAGACCAATATCCTATATGAACACAGATGCGAAATTCTCACCAAAATACTAGCCAGTAGGATCCAACAGTACCTAAAAGGATTATTCACCAAGACCAAGTGATATTCATTCCTGAGCTGCAAAGTTGGTTCAACATCTGCAAGTCAAAAAATGTGATACAATACATTAATAAAAGAAAGAACAAGAACCATAGGATACTCTCAATAGATGCTGAAAAAGCATTTGACTAAGTACAGCATCCTTTCTTGATCAAAACTCTTCAAAGTGTAGGGATAGAGAATACATTCTTCAATATCATCAAAGCCATCTATGAAAAACCCACAGTGAATATCATTCTCAATGAGGAAAAACTGACAGCTTTTTCCGCTAAGATCAGGAACACAGCAGGGACGTCCACTATCACCACTGTTATTCAGCATAGTACTAGAAGTCCTAGCCTCAGCAATCAGACAATAAAAAGAAATTAAAGGCATCCAAATCAGCAAAGAAGAAGTCAAACTATCACTCTTTGCAGATGATATAGTACTTTATGTGGAAAACCCAAAAGACTCTACTCCAAAACTGTTAGAACTTGTACAGGAATTCAGTAAAGCGTCAGGATATAAAATCAATGCACAGAAATCAGTTGCATTTCTATATACCAACAACAAGACAGAAGAAAGAAATTAAGGAGTCGGTCCCATTTACAACTGCACCCAAAACAATAAGCAACGTAGGAATAAAACTAACCAAAGAGCCAAAGAATCTGTACTCAGAAAACTATAAAGTACTCATGAAAGAAAGTGAGGAAGACACAAAGAAATGGAAAAACGTTCCATGCTCATGGACTAGAAGAACGAATATTGTGAAAATGTCTATGCTATCTAAAGCAATATATACATTTAATACAAACCCTATCAAAATCCATCCATTTTTTTCAAAGAAATGGAACAAATAATCCTAAAATTTATATAGGCCCAGAAAAGACCTGAAATATCCAGAGGAATGTTGAAAAAGAAAACCAAAATTGGTGGCATCACAATTCCAGACTTCAAGCTCTATTACAAAGCTGTCATCATCAAGACAGTATAGTACTGGCACAAAAACAGAAACATAGATGAATGGAACAGAATACAGAGCCCAGAAATAAACCCTCAACTCTATGGTCAACTAATCTTTGACAAAGCAGGAAAGAATGTCCAATGGAAAAAATACAGTCTCTTCAACAAATGGTTTTGGGGAAATTGGACAGCCACCTGCAGAAAAATGAAACTGGACCATTTCCTTACACCACACACAAAAATAGACTCAAAATGGATGAAGGACCTCAATATGAGAAAGGAATCCATCAAAATCCTTGAGAAGAACACAGGCAACAACCTCTTAGACCTCAGCCGCAGCAACTTCTTCCTAGGAACAATGCCAAAGGCAAGGGAAGCAAGGGAAAAAATGAATTATTGGGACTTCATCAAGATCAAAAGCTTTTGCATAGCAAAGGAAACAGTCAACAAAACCAAAAGATAACTGAAAGAATGGGAGAAGATACTTGCAAAGGACATATCAGATAAAGGACTAGTATCCAAAATCTATAAAGAATTTAGCAAACTCAACACCCAAAGAACAAAGAACCCAATCAAGAAATGGGCAGAGGACATGAACAGACATTTCTGCAAAGAAGACATCCAGATGGCCAGCAGACACATGGAAAAATGCTCCACATCACTGGGCATCAGGGAAATACAAATCAAAACCACAATGAGATACCACCTCACACCAGTCAGAATGGCTAAAATTAACAAGTCAGGAAATGACAGATGTTGGAGAGGATGGGGAGAAAGGGGAACCCTCCTACACTGTTGGTGGGAATGCAAGCTGGTGCAACCACTCTGGAAAACAGAATGGAGGTTCCTCACAAAGTTGAAAATAGAGCTACCCCACAACCCAGCAATTGCACTACTGGGTATTTACCCTAAAGATACAAATGTAGTGATCTGAAGGGGCATGTGCACCTGAATGTTTATAGCAGCAATGTCCACCATAGCCAAACTATGGAAAGAACCTTGGTGTCCGTCAACAGATGAATGGATAAAGAAGCTGTAGTATATATATACAATGGAACACTATGCAGTCATCAAAAGAAATGAAATCTTGCCATTTGCAATGACATGGATGGAACTACAAGGTATTATGCTGAGCAAAATAAGTCAGTCAGAGAAAGGCAATTATCATATGATCTCCCTGATATGAGGAATTTGAGAGGCAGAGTTGGGGGGTTGGGGAGTAGGGAAGGATAAAATGAAACAAGATGGGATCAGGAGGGAGACAAACCAAAGAGATGCTTAATCTCACAAAACACACTGAGGGCTGCTTGGGGGAGGGAGGGGATGGAGAGGATGGTTGGGGTATGGACATTGAGAAGGTTATGTGCTATAGTTAGTGCTATGAAGTGTGTAAGCCTGACCATTCACAGACCTTTACCCCTGGGGCAAATAATATATTACATGTTAATAAAAATAATTAATAAGAAAATACTGCCATAAACCAAGGAATGTCTAAAGCTACTAGAAGTTAGAAGAAGCAAGGAAGTGTTCTTCCCATCAAAGCTTTGGGGGGAAGTATGGCCCCACTACCATGATTTGAGACTTATAGCCACCAGAACAGTAAGAGAAAAAAATTTTTTTTAAATTATTTTTATTAACATATAACATTTGTTTCAGGTAGATGCCTCTATCTACTCTTTTGTCACCCAAAAACATTTTGATAAAAGAGAATTTAAAATTCTTATTAACTCATTTGGTTTTAGTTGCAGTGCATGCTGCAGTGTAAACCAAAGTAAGAACATGGTACAAAGAAAAAGGAAGAAAATTTTGGCTAAGCTGGAAAAACTGACCAGGCTGAAAGGCTAACTCTTGCATATAGCTAACATTCCCCAATAGGTTGCAAGGATTTAGCAACCTCAAAAGAGTTTCAGACAGATCTTGATATTTATAAATATCTAATTCAGTAGTAACATCATAGTGTTTGATCGAGTGGGCAGAAGGGCTATGGATCTGAATAATTGTTCTGTTTGCATCAATATGCCAGCCCATGACTAGTGATGAAGGGACATAACCCACAGAATAGGATTATGAGGAGCTCAGGGTAAAGTGTCAGAGATCTAGGCACATACTTTATTTTCAGTAGAATACCAGGTATAGGGCAAAGAAAATCTAGATAGAGGAAAAGAAGCAAAGACTGAATCAATGGTGGTAAAGCTAGATTTAAGAAAGTTGTGTCTTGATGAGTACTCAGGGATGCCAATCACAAAACAGACAAAGTTATAAGAGACTTATGGCAGGCAGGTAACCCTATGTTCTGGAGGGCTGAGACAACTGATGAACTCAGAGTTGAAAGGCAGAAAACCTCTGTAATTTCAGCCAATTGTATTGACCAAGTTTTGAAGCAGTGGGATCATAACCACAGCATCTCACACCCAGCTCCCCATTACTAAAAGTTCACTGAATGCCAGGCGTGTATATTCTGTATATTCTGTGACTCAATCCTCATAGGAATTCTAGGCAGTAAGCACTATTATTGAGTCTATTTTAAAATGAAACACTGGAAGCAAAGGGAAGTTATGGAATGTGTCCACGATCACAGAGACAAAAGTCAAGACTCACTCCAGAAACTACAAACTTAACCACCAGATTATACTGAATTCTTTTTTTAATTTTCTGGACCACATGAGCAAAAAACCAACCTACTGGCCCTAATGCAGAGACATCACTGAAATCAACCATTATATCAAATCAACATTTTTTTTTTTTTGGCCCCTGGGTTTTATAATAGGTACTGTGTTTTCCCTTGAGTACCAGAGCATTTCAGAGACATCCTATGAAGATGCAATGGTTCCTAATATGTTGGAATTCAGTTGGGATCTCAGGAAAACCAAAGATTCTTTCAAATCAATACATGTGAGAGTTCTTTTTTTTTTTTTTAAACTCATTTCACAGAAGCAGAAAGACCCAGAGTGAGGGCAATGTGTGTAGCAATGGAGGTTATCAGCCATTCTTTTAAAATATTTTAAGGTAACTGTAAATTCAGAAGCAATTGTAAGTAATAATACAAAAAATCTATGTGAACTTTAGACAGTTTTCCCCAATGGTTCTACCATTTTTCAAAACCTATATTTGTAAATAAAAATGTTATTAAATGGTATGCATCATGCCATTTTGAAATTTGTCAGCAAACATTGGGCATTTGGGATTACCATAATAGTTTTATGATATGACAATGAGCTATAATTATATTTCCTCCAATGCATTAGTCCTAGACTCAGATGCTTTTATTTAATTCAACTATGGGTTGTTTGTGAATTATATTTCAAGCAAATAAGGGTGTGATAAATTATTAGCAAACTTTAGCTAATAAATCCAGCACATTCTTCATAAAAAGCTAATTTATTTAAGTATATATATATGTTTGACAAATGACTCCTGCTTGGATCATTTATCAACTTAGTGTGAACTGATATTACAAAAGCCAGCTAGTAGTCTTATTTTGCATTTGTATCGTCCCTTAAAGGCTGAGAGAAGGATGACAGAAAATATAAATTTTTTTTCAAGAGATTAAGATTTAAAAAGAAACGTTTGTGTTAAGTGCATGGTAAGTACATGTTACAAATGAGTACATGTTATGAGAATATAGTTCAAGAAACAGAAAAATCATTTTAAAAATAATAAAGATACACAAATTATTTAAACCATAAATCACAGAAATTATACATGGTCACTGAAGAGTGAAAAAGTATCATTAATACTATATAAGCTTATTATTAAATTGTAAACCCCAAAATTACTAGTTACTAATAATAAATCAGTTATTATTAGTTACCAGGGTTGTTACAAAAAACAAAACAAAACAAAACAAAAAACTCCTGCAGCCACCACCACAAACAAATTATAATGTATAAGTCTACGTCCTGAACAGTGATTTATTTTTTTAATAATCACCATGATTTTAATGTACAGCCTAACTTGAGAAACACTGATTACATTCTTTGATTGAGAATCTCAATATATTAATTCACTTTGCAGCATAATATGTAATTGTGGTATATCAATTTATGACAACTAATATATAGATCAATACTGTCATGTCTATACCTATATATCATATATATATGTCACACATACATATATATATAAATAGCATAATCCACTGACCTATGGTTCTATTCCCAGCACTATACTAAGGCAAGTGATTAAATTTTCACGTCTTCTATTTCTTTATTTATAAAAATAAATGATTAATCTAAATGACTTTTAAAACCCCTCTGGCTCTCAAATTCTAATCTAAGATTAGTGCTTAATCTTTAGGGAAGAGGGCAGAAACCTCATATTTAACTAAGGGATTATACTCATTGCCAGTTATCCACGCTCCAAGATATTTTGAAATATTATACCTCCCTCTTTACAACTACCAATAACACACATTAAAAACAGGCAGAGAAAATAAGATTATAAAAGTCAGAAATGATCTTTTTTTTTTTTTTTCATTCTTCCATTACACCTCAGGTAAGACTGCCATGAGCAGGTGCTCAAGGATATCATTCTCAGGTTCCTAATCAGTTTGCAGATATAAGAAGCTCGTTTAGTTATCAATTGCTGCATAAGAAACTATCCTTAAACTCAATAGCTTAAAGCAACAACCATATCATAATATCTCATGAATTTATGGGCTACTAAACTAGATGGTTCTTCTACTCTATGCAACACTGACTGAGGTTATTCAACGGTACTGAGTCAGCTACTGGGCTAGTCTGGGGGTCCAAATAGTTTTACTCAAATGTCTGGTGCCTTAAGCTCCTTGCAAGGCTGGGCTCAATGAGGAACATCTTCCTCTTGGGGCTTAGTCTCAGGGCTAAGCATCTCTCATAGTCTTAGGGCTTCTTCAGGTCATCTCTCCAACAACACATCAGACTTCTTCTGTGGTGCCTAAGAACTCCAAGACAGTATATTCTAAGGGATAAGAATAAAGTCCTGGTTTCTTAAGACTTTGGGCCCATCAGCTGGCATAGGGTCAACTCCACTGTACTCCATCAGTCAAATCAGTCAGAGTCCATTCAAATTGGAGGGAAGGAGAAATAAAACACAATGTCAAAATGGAAGAAATTCAAAGAAATTGCAGCAACCCTGAATCAGCAACACAGTCTGTCAATACATCCATCCAACATAGGGAGGTATTTGATTGCACTGCATTCACAGATTTTTTTAATCCTAGCTCTACTCCTCTCTGGTTCAGTGATTTGAGGCAAACAGTTCTCTGAGCCAGGCTTGAGACTCTGTATCCGTAAAATGAGGTTAGTGATAATACTGCATACATCATAGGGTAATTGTGAGAATTAAATAGGAGAATTTGTGAAGTGACAAGTACACAGTATCTGGCACATAGACGATAGCTATAATGTGATTATTAGTTGTAAGAAATTCTGCTCAGTATTTCAGGATGCTGTAAAGATGTTTCATATCAGGGGTCTAGGTGTGAAATATTTATATTCAATGAAGATGAGTGCTCTAGAGTTGAAAGAAAAAATTACTTGCTGACTTGGGTTCTGAGAGAAAGCTTCCTGAAGCAAAATCTCAAAGGCCGGTTATGGTTTGGCAAAGAGAGATGGAAGAGATGGACACAGCTGTGCCCTCTTTGAAAGAGAAATGTACTGATTTCCCCAACAATATAGGGAAATGCTTAAGTCTGCTTCACAAATGTATTTCTTTTTCTATTAATGAAAAAAACAAACAAAACATTTCTATGTGCCATTTGCAACCATATAGGTAACTCTCAATTTCACCCACATTCCCCCTCATCCACCCTCCTGGAACACTCATTCCCCTTCTTAAAAGAATCTATTCATCATTACATCCTTTGTAAGGAATTCTCTGACTCTTAGGCTTAATGAGTCCCCTCACCCTAGAGTTCCATAGCAATTTGAGAATTGTCATCGTATATAATATTGTCATTAATTGCCTAGGTACAGTACCTGTGTGTATCTCCCTACTTCACCAGCCTATGAAGGCTTTGAGGATGGGACCTGTATAAGGAGTGCACACACATCTAGTTTGGTCACAACAATACACCAAAAGGGAGCCATAGAGATTAAAATACCCTATGTCCTTACTGCTCAAGTATTGTCCTTAGACCAGAAGCCTCACAATCACCTAGGTACTTGTAAGAAATTCAGAGTCTCGGGACCTGCCCATCATCTATTGAGTCAGAATCTGCATTTCAGTAAGAGCCACAGAATATCCCTCTGTACATTTATATGTTAAAAGCATTGTCCAAGCAAAAACTGCAGAATGGATGTTCTTCATTAAAATGTACCTCATGTTTCCTGATAGGAAATAACTGAAGACATTTTTCAAACCCTTTTCCCCATTTTTGAAGCCAAATAATTAATCTAGTATAGTTTGGTTAAAACTCAGAGGTTCACTTTTTGACATTTATATATACTTCTTTTAACTCATCGACAAATTTGTGCTTTGTCCCCTTGCCCTAGTTCTGACACTAACATTATCCTCAATACTTGTGAAGTTTCACAAATTATTCAAGCATGGAAAAGGAAGAGAAAGTTCTGCTTTAAGAAAGCATACATGTTTTTGGTTTTTTTTGGCATCTCATCTTGTTTATTTGAAACTTCTCTCCTGGCTGGTTGTTCACATCCATTGCATTACCAGGGGAAGGTGATGGAGTGGGGAATGGATTGATCAGGAGAAATGAGTCTCTAGGAAAATATCAACATTCTCTTCAAATGCAGAGAAAAAAAGAATATGTCCTTTAATCTGACTCTGGTCCTCAGCAAAAGGTATGGCAAGAGTCATAAATAAAAGTCAGAGACCCCGGCATCTGAGAGCCAGATGATATTGCTCATGGATTGGGATTCAGAAGAGATGTCTTGGTTTGGAGCATCAATCTGCTGCCCTGGAAATCCTGCCCTGTGTCCTCTCTGGTTTCAGGGAATGTATTTCATTCCAGAAAGCACCTTTCCGGTATCAACATGCCTTTAGGAAGACAAGTCTTACTCAAAGCCCAACATGAACAACAGTGAAGTGATTTCCCTTCATTTACTGAGTAGCTTACTATGTCGCAGACACAATCCTAAGTGTTTTATCTACATTAGCTCATTTCATCATCACAGTAGTTCTGAAAGGCTGGAATAATTATCCCCATTTTATAGAGAAGGAGATTGAGATCCACAGTGGCAAAGTGTTTTTTCTCAAGATCTTATGAAGAAATCATGGTTTTTGATCATCAAAGTTTATTACATTTGATTTTTTTATGTCTAAAATAAATTGTTAGAACTAATAAATCAGAAGATGTGGTAATGGGTACCAGAAAAACCTTAATAATTAGGGATGTTGTCAACAGAGACACAGCAGGGACTACAATATCCAGTAGATGAAGACTGATCTATAAAAAAGTCAGTTAGATGCTAACACCAGTTTCTTATGACCATGAGATATAAATCCTCCACAAGTGTTTATTTGCAACTATTGCCCTCCATAGTGCTTACTGGAGAAAAAAACAGTAAGAAGACCTCACAGAGAAGCACTCCAGGACCTCACAAGTCTGGGCCAGCAGATTCTCCCATAGGTGGTCCAAATGAAAGTGAGATCCCTTTTCTGGGAGGGAGAGCAGCCTCTCAAGCATCAAATCACGTGTCCTGAGTAAGTCCACAAACTCCCTCTAGCTCACCCCTATGGAGGCTGAGCTCTTGCTGTTTTTATTTGTTTCCAGGTGCTCAGAGTATATGTAGAAATGTGACACGCTCTTGTCAGTTACTCTAGGGGTGGAAGGTAGAGAGAGAAGGGGCTTTGAATGTCACCAAGAGAACCCTGTATACCTCTGAACAGATACCATTTAAATAGCTAACACCTCAGAATGACAGTTCAAAGTGGATGCCATTTTATCCCCATTACACATCCCAATTATAGTGTCATTTTGATTACCATGAGATGACTGGGTCCTCTTTCATGAAATTCTACCTTATAGTCATATTGTTGAGTTGTTTCCTCATCATTGCAAAACTGCCCCCTACCACCCTCTAAGTTAACAGTTTTTGCTTTGCCTGCTTATTTTTTAAGTGCTACTATGCGTATTCTCTTTTTTGGGGGAGGTGACCTAAAGCATTATACACAACATAGCCACATTAACACATTCTAAGCTGAATGTCTGTCCCCAACTTCATTCCATGTTGGAATTTTGCTGTGAAAACAAGAAATAAAACCAAAAAGTAACCTGAGAAATCAACAAGTTAATTTTTGTTCTGAGAATGAAAAAGTAGTGAAATCCACCTTACTTACTCCACAAGGAAAATCAGAAGGTGACAGAAGGCAAGAATGGGGGGGAGTAGTGTGGCAGGGTGCAAGAGGGTGCAGGCTCTCCCATTAGACAGGAATAAGCCTGAATCCTGACTCCACCATTTGTTGCCTGTGTGACCTGGAGCAAATCAATCTTCAAGTCTCAATTTCTTATTTGTCAATGGGGCATAACCTCGCTAACTCGAAGAGATTTTGCAAAGAGTAAAGAATAAATTAAGGAAATGGACTAACAACTATAGAGTCTGTGTATCCTGGACTATCAAAATTATAAGCTGGGGGCACCTGGGTGGCTCAGTGGGTTAAAGCCTCTGCCTTCGGCTCAGGTCATGATCCCAGGGTCCTGGGATTGAGCCCGGCATCAGGCTTTCTACTCAGCAGAGAGCCTGCTTCCTCCCCTCTCTTTCTGCCTGCCTCTCTGCCTACTTGTGATCGTTGCATGTGAAATAAATAAATAAAATCTTTAAAAAAATTATAAGCTGAATTTGTAAAAAAGTATTAAATCCCCTTCTTACGTGGGGTTCTCTGGAAGCAGACTCTGGAATGTAGGTTTTCCTGAAGGAGGTTTATTGAAGAGTACATTTACAATCAATGCATGTAAGGAAGTGAGGGAAGTGAGCTTGGGAAAGGGAGAGGTAGACTCTGGTATAAGTTTAACAGAGGACTCTGTTGGTCCCAAGGGAATCTTTGGAGTTAAGATATAGTCCATCAGAGTTGTTTAAACTGAGGCAAGAGAACTCAATATGTTCCCCATCGTCCTCATTGCTAGTGTCCTTGGGGAGAACTGTAACCTTGGGCAGGACACCTCCCTTCAGCAGAATACAATTCTGGAGAGGGACACAGAGGTGAGACTCAGCAACTAACATTCCTGGCAAGGGGAGGAATAAGTTTCTCTCCTGGAGCAAGAGTCTGGATACTATACTATCCACTATAGATCCCAAAGTCCCATTGACAGAATTCTGGATCCAGGCCTTTGGAAGACTCCACTCCTGTTTAAATCCAATGAGACAATATCAACACTATCTGCCTTTGCACTTCTGAACAAAACCTCAAGGCTATCCTCTGCCTGTATCTTATCACGATGCAGAATATCAGTTTTGTACACCCTAAATAGGGTGTGTAGGAATTAGATCAGTTTTGTCAGTAATAGATGCACAGTGTCTCCCATAGCCCCTGCATATATTAGGGGTTTGATAATTACTGAATAAGTGAATGAATGAATATACATAATGAGCTGAATTTACCCTAAAGACATATGCAGAAGAAGCCTGTACAAAGGAATCATGGAGGTCTTTCTTCACCAAAACACCAGATAAGTTCTCAGAAGTTGCTCAAGTTGCTTCAGAGTTTATTCCATATGTTTTGTTTTGTTTTAAGATTTTATTTATTTATTGGACAGATAGAGATCACAAGCAGGCAGAGAGGCAGGCAGAGAGAGAGAGGGGGAGGAAGCAGGCTCCCTGCGGAGCAGAGAGCCAGATGTGGGGCTCAATCCCAGAATCCCGGGATCATGACCCAAGCAGAAGGCAGAGGCTTTAACCCACTGAGCCCCGCAGGCACCCCTATTCCATACGTTTCAAACAAACAAAAAAGAGCCAAAAGGCTTTTAATAAAGAATAACAATCCAGGGAAAAAGTTTAATTCTGGAATTTAGTCTGTTTATATCCCATAATGAGTATAGCAGCAAGGATTCTTTTTACAATACTCTTTAAAACTTAGCAGGGTTAGAGGGGGGTGGGAAATGTCAGAAATCCATTTCCCTGGATGTCAGCTACCAATTTTCTAGCAATCAGAAAAGAGAATCACCTTCATAATATCTATTATTAAGTAATGTCAGTCCAGTATTACTAAGAAGACACATACAGGGCACAGGGGAAGCTACTTATCCAGTGTCTTCCATGGACACCTTGGACTGGCTAATGCTTTTCATATTAGACCATAGGTTGAGGTGACACTTGCCTAGCTTGAGAGCAAATAAATTTACGTAGCTGAAAATCACATGTAGCCTTCCCGGTGAAATACCATTTCTCACATTTCAAATTTAACATGATTTACATGATGAAAAACATTTATGAGCGCCAGCTAGCACTTCCATGCCTTTGATTTTGGGTAATTATTTTTACGCTGAAAGATTTTTACTGTTTTCCTATTACTTTTGCCCATAAGCATGCCAAGTTATTCTTTTCCATTCTCTCCCTCTCTTTAAAAGACATAAATAGAGATTTCTCTAAAAATTATCTTCAGAGGCAACTGATTGCCCAAAAGTTGATCAGGAAAGTGTTCTGTTGCAGCAGCCTGAGGAGCATATTCCAATCTGACAGAGCCTGGCTCAGTGACAGGCAGGCAGAATCACATGGATGTCAGAGTTCTATTTAAATCACCTTCGGGTGGGTTCACTGAGAGCTTTCACCGAGGTCAATGCTGCAGTTCCCATTGGACTCTCTGCTTCCCCTCTTGGCCCTCGCTACACAACAACCAGACACAACAATCCACTTGCTACACAACAACCAGACAGACGTTATTAAGTGCAAATCAGATTTTGTCACCTCTCTGCTGAGACTGTTTCAAGGGCTTCTCCTGACTTAAATGAACTCAAAATCTCATGCTATGTCCTTAGTGGTACTCATGACCTGACTCTGACTCTTCTACCAGGATAAACTTATGAGAGTTTTGAGACACCAACTGAAGGCAAATAAACTGGTATTTGTCTACATGGTCATGGTCTAAGAGATTTCTCCTGGAAGGTGACTGGCAGGTCTCCAACCACCCCATCTCAGATTGCCCATGAACCACTCCTCTCTCTGTCCATATGCTCCTAATCTATATCTTAAATAAACTTCTTGTTTGTTTATTCCTAAACTTGCCTTTGGCACTGAAATAGGAACAGAGACTTTGGAAGTGGCTTAGATCTTAGAAAAGTTTAATTTTTACCCTACTGATTCTTGCATTTGATCTTTTTATAGCTTTTAATCTAGCATCAAAGACTGACAGCTTATGACAACATTCTAAACCACCCTAGCCCATTAGAGGCACATAATAGGAAGCAGAAGAAAGTTCCTAATGTGTTTAAGCAATGAATTTGGTGTATAGGGAAGAGCTCATTTGCTATAAGTCCCACAAGATTTCCTGCTCTTAGTTATTCATCTGTAAGTGTCTTTTTCACTGTTGAGGCCCAGACATATTTTGGTGTATGTAGTAACTAGGTGGGACCAGTCAACATATTACCTCCCATTTAATTCCTCTGATAAACAACAGAGCGAAAATTTTAGAAACCCTCCATGGGTACTGTGCTTGTATCAGGAACTAGGAGATAAAAAAATTTGCCATAACTGTTTGAGTCCCACAGGAAGTTCAGGAAGGAGAGGACCCTGGCCAAAAACAGCAGACAGTGGTGATAGAACAGCAAGACCTGGAGCTGCCACTTAGAAGCTGCACAAAAAAGGAAAATGTAATGAGCAAAGATGAAGCCCAATGACCAAGAACCTCTCAGAGCCCTGAGGAAGCCTCTTCCCTTCCTTGTTTGCTCAACAAATATCCAAGAATATGGTCAAGTCTAGTGATCTATTGAGCTACAGCACACAGGGTACTCAAGCTCTACTGCACAGAACTATTTATAATTATTTAATGATATATAATACCTGTTATTAAGTATTAATTAATACATGAGATCTTAAACTCTTCTCCTTCTAATACCTATGAGAACAAGCTATTTGTCAATCAACCAAAATTTTCAATGCTAGCATAAGAGAAACCTCTCTCTCTTCATCAGATTTATTGGATGACACCACTATAGCCATATCTCACACTGACAGGCAATCTATAATAATGTGAAGGCATTAAATTTATTGTTGGGTGATTAAGCTTAGCTATGAAATAAGAAGTGATAGAGATCATGATTTCAATAGTTTTGGAAATACATGTTGGAGGAACCCATCACCTGAAGGGAGTTATTTCTCAAATGTATCTCTTCTGTGGTTTCAGAGAAATAAAAATTTCATGGTTAAAAAAAAGCCCTATAAATTCTCATAAATACATATGCAGTGTCATCAAATGAGCAGTCTGAAGGGCTGAGCAAGGAAAGTGGGGAAGAGTCTTATATACATTTCCAGGGAAAGTTCTTATATATTTTCCCTACAAAAGTGAGAAATAGCACTTTCATTGGAGAAGGTAAATCTCAAAATCATCATCCTTATGGTTAAGTTAGCAGTTATTATAGCCTGAATTTGAAATGTTTCATTTTGAGTGAATGGTGAAAGCCACTCAGCAAACTCTCAGAAGCAGGAGAGCTTTAGAATCACAGTCTTCTGCTCTGGGATTCATGCCAATTCCCTCTCTCTGTAAGATGTAATCCCTTCTTGGATTCACAATGGTGTGCCTACTAAAAAGGGTCTCTGGGGAAGTCTGGAAGTGTTTTTGGGAAAAACACCAAAGAAATTACCAAGGCCCATTGATTCTATTCACTACAGCTAGAGCACTTTTAGAACTAGACTTTGGATTACAGGGCTATTTTGCCTTCCACAACACTTACTAAATTTGAAGAGTTAGGCAACACATTTAAACTCTGCTCATTTTCCATGTCTATCAAATTGGTTAATAATCCTACATTCTTGGTAGTTTTGAATTAAATGAGTAAATAGAACACTCCAGGAAGAGCTTGGCTTAAAGAGCATGTCAGTGGTAACTATCACACCAACACCAACACCATCACCATCACCACCACCGTTACCACTGTAATGACCTATCATCAACAATAAATTCTGAGCTACTCAGGGTTGATTTCATGATGGAGGAAATTGTGATGCCTCAGAAAGTAACACTAATTTTATTTCCTGGATATTTGGCTATGTTATATGCTTTATGTTCTGAGTAAATAAAGTGATCTCTATAACTTTGATAACATAGGCTTGGACTTAGGGAATTGGTCATGAGCTGAGAGCATCCATATATTGGCAAGATATCAAAATGGAAAACAACTTCTGAGATGACATGTATGAAATTCTTCCCAACAGGAGTGCTCCAAACTGGATGTTAGCAAGTACACCAAACAAAACCTCCCTCTTTAGAATGTGAACACAGAGAAGGTAGCAATGAGCAGTATGGTCAGTAAGCTTGAGTATAACCAAAATGAACCTGTGAGGTTTTTATGGCTCTAACTGAGGACCTAGAAATCCCAATCTTAGTGCAGGTAGCCAGTGTTTTAGAAGAAAACATCTTCTAAAAGACAACCCTTGCTGCCCTATAGTGTGTGTGTGTATATATCTATATCATCTATAACTATATCTATCTAATCTATCTGTATGCTACCTAGAATACATCTCATTGGTGAGGTGCAACTATATATGTCTCTTCTTTTAAAAGCCTCTGTGGTATTATATTTCACTCACAGTTTATGTCTCTTATTCCCTGTCTTGACACACAATTTCAGCATCTCCTAGCATGTGTATTTCAATGAGAAGCCTTGAATTTTGTCTCTCTCCTTATCTTGTCATTTTTCTGGTCTACTTCCCTATTCCTCCCTTACTGTGGTTCCCTAGGATCAATCCCAGTGAAGAATATCCCTACAGTGAGAGGAATTAGTTCAGAAATATTTACTGTGTAGAATTTTTAGAAATTTTTAGAACTTAGAAATTTAGAATTTTTAGAATTTAGAATTTTTAGATATTTTCTACTTCTTTGTAATTCTTTTGGAATTGTCAATTATATGATATCTATTTTTCCAACGTCAGGGATGAGCACCTGACTCGGCCAGCCCAATAAGAGTACCCCACCCCCTTATACCTTATACAGTGATTGGTCTGTTGTTGAGCACTGTACTAATTTTCCAGGGTTGTCATAACAATATACAACAGACTATGTGGTTTAAACAATAGAAATTTATTTTGTCATAGTTTTAGAGGCTAAAAGCCCAAAACCAGATGGCAGCAGGTTTCATTTCTCCTAACGTCTCTCAGCTTACAAATGGCTGTCTTCTGACTGTGTCTTTACACAGTCTTTCCTCTGTGTGTGTGCATCCCGGGTATCTCCTTGTGTATTCACATTTACTTCTCTTCTAACAACACCACTTAGATTAATTAGACCCCTGTAATGGTTGATTATAGACCCAGTTTGGCTGGGTCACATTGCCCAGATATTTGGTCAAATGCTATCCTGTGTTTTTCTGTATGGGTATTTTTGGATCAGTTTACATTTAAATCTATGACTGCGTAAAGCGGACTAACCGTCCATCATGTAGGTGCACCTCATCTGATCAGTTGAAAGCTTACATAGAGCAAAGCCTGACCTTCTCCAAGCAAGAGGGAATACAGCCAGCAGACTGCCCTCAGACTTCATCTCTAACACTGGCTCTTCCTGGTTTGCCAGCATTCTGCCTTTAACCCAAAGTGTCACTCCTCCCTGAGCCTCCAGTCTGATGGACTTCCACACTAGATTTTGTGCTCCCCAAGCATCCATAATCACATGAGCTAATTCCTTAAGTCTGTCTGCGTATATACATATCCTATTGGTTATTTTTCTCCGAAGAACCCTGATACCGGCTCACACACATGGCCTCATTTAATCTTTTTTTTATTAACATATAATGTATTATTTGTTTCAGGGGTACAGGTCTGTGATTCATTAGTCTTACACAATTCACAGCACTCACCATAGCACATACCCTCCCCAATGTCCACCCCCCAGCAATGCCATCCATCTCACCCCCCTCTCCTCCAGAAACCCTCAGTTTGTTTCCAGGGATGAAGAGTCTCTTATGGTTTGTCTCCCTCTCTGGTTTCATCTTGTTTAATTTTTCCCTCCCTTCCCCTATGCTCCTCTGTCTTGTTTCTCAAATTCCTCAGATCAGCGAGATCATATAATAATTGTTTTTCTTTTTTTTTAAGATTTATTTATTTATTTGACAGACAGAGATCACAAGTAGGCAGAGAGGCAGGCAGAGAGAGAGGAAGGGAAGCAGGCTCCCTGCTGAGCAGAGAGCCTGATGTGGGGCTCGATCCCAGGACCCTGAGATCATGACCTGAGCCGAAGGCAGAAGCTTTAACCCACTGAGCCACCCAGGTGCCCCAATAATTGTTTTTCTGATTGATTTATTTCGCTTAACATACCTTCTAGTTCCAACCATGTCATTGCAAATGGCAAGAATCCGTGTTTTTTGATGACTGCATAATATTCATATATATATATATGTATATATATACACACCAACATCTGTCGTTTCCTGACTGGTTAATTTTAGCCATTCTGACTGGTGTGAGGTGGTATCTCACTGCAGTTTTGATTTGTGTTTCCCTGATGCTGGACCTCATTTAATCTTAATTACCTCTTTAACAAACTCAGATTCTAAGGTACTGAGGGTTAGGGCTCCAATATATGAACTTTGGAGGGAAACTATTTAGCCCATCAAATGAAGGCCAATCATAATCCTCTATTGGCATTGATATAGATACCAAGGGAGAAATATTTGAACTCTTACACTGGAGTGATAAATTTAAAGATCTTATAAACACAGGTCTGCTAGATGCCATCTCACTCCCTGATAGGAAGCATACTGAGAAGGAAATCAACCCAAAGGAAATGAAGCCAAGATGTAGGTCGAGAAAAACCTGTACAGCATCATATGAAAAATGGAATCTAGCTCCATCTAAGGTCAAATATTGGACTTTCAGATATGAAAGCTAAAGCTAGAAAGGATCTTTCTTTGATGCTCCTAAATCTAATTAATCAAATAGAAAATGTTTTTTTCAATTACTTGTCTAAAATACTTCTTGACTATTATTATATCCATTTCATCTGAAGTTAGCTCCCTTTGGTCTAGTCTCTCATTGTTCCTTGACTAGACAATTGTAACAGCCACTTGTCTCTAGTCCCACTCTCTCCCCAAGATCTATCCTCCATACCAAACTTCTAATTACATGTCCCTTTCTTATTTGTGAGTCCAACCCTTCCCCTACTCTTTCAATCCATGTGGCTCAGTGGCATTAACTCCATTTCAGCAACCTGGGTGACACATATCTCTACCCACCCAGTCAGCAGTACCATGGCAACATTGACTGACACAGGAATGAGCATGTCACCCAGTCAAACTAACCAGAGATGATAATGTTTAATTATAGGACTTTTTCATCACTGTTAAGGGAGTAGGTGCACACTTCCATCGGCAAATAAACCAGAGAAAATGTAGCCCAGGAATGACTAGAACCCAAATGTGACCAAGAGGAAAATCCTCACTGACAACGGAGTTAACACAAAAATGATGTTAATAGTGTTAACACTGAGCAGCAGAGTAGGAGAGAAACCAGACCATGAAGAAATCTTTTAAGCCCATGTAACCAGCTATGCTTGACCCTACTGCCAAAGAGTGTGATTCAACTGGTCTATGAAGAAGCCCTAAAACTTAAGTCTTAAAAGTACTCAGATATCTTATACAGTTTCCTTTCTGAAACAATGGCACAAACACTTTCCCTCTGACTTTACTCCTGACTCAAATTTCCCACTAACTCAGCTTTTCGGCCAGGTGTAAAGGCTGAGCAAACCTATCTGGTTGTCCATCTAGCCCAGTGAA
Organism: Taxidea taxus jeffersonii; assembly: GCA_003697995.1. Classification (NCBI taxonomy): domain Eukaryota; kingdom Metazoa; phylum Chordata; class Mammalia; order Carnivora; family Mustelidae; genus Taxidea; species Taxidea taxus. Next base: position 52,728 of record ML110298.1, on the reverse strand, counting down.
TATGAGTCTGTGGCCTTTTGAGCTGGAGGCTTTTTTCACAACTTTTACACTGCCTTTTATTTTCCAAATTCATGCTAGATGGTTTCTATGTTATTTCTAAACATATGTGTTTAAGAAGGGTTCTGGGAAAGATAGCATTCATTAACTCACACAGACATACATTCAAATTTGAGACTTTCTTCAATAGTTTTCTTTTAATGCTAAATTTGTTTTGATAATAATTTAAATAAAGTTGGTGCTGATGATTCTGAGTTCTTTCCTTGATGATTCTAATAGCAAAACATATGTTCTTACTCAGAAATTCTCTCTTTGAATCAGTCTGCGAAATAACCTATACTTACTTGTTTGTCTTGTATATTTTATAACAGCCTTTGGCCAAGGGTATGTAACCTGACATAACAGTATTCATTTCAGAAAGATGGGTAAAGCATAAAAGTCACTTAAAAAAAAAAAAAAA
>ML110298.1:38941-51871 GCA_003697995.1 Taxidea taxus jeffersonii | reverse complement strand
AAGCTAAAATGTGTATATAAGAATGGCAAGTACAGCCCTGAGGTTTGAAGATGATAAGAGAGAGATTGCATTGCAGTTGGAATATTCTCTAAGCCTAGTGAGAGTTCTCACATAATGGATAAAATGAGGGAAGTAGAAAAAAGACAGTGAAGAGAGTGAGAGGCAGAGATACTTGAGAACAATGGCTATAACCCACACTATGTTTAGGGCCTTTAACAATACATTTCTCAGCTTATTTACCTCCCTTTCAAATTTTTACCTTTTTACCTCTCATACAAAATTGGAAAATAAATTTGGAGTGAAGAAGGCGCTATCTCCATTTCATAATTAATCACATTAATAACACTTTGTTTTATGAATCCTTTCATTTCTATGACTCATCTTTTCCCCAAGACCAATCTCCAAAAATGGCAAGAAGGTGGTTTTATCATTACTCTGTGGAAGACATTTACTCAACCTGTTGTGAGTGAAGGTTTCTGGTCTAAGTCAACCTCATCCTCAGCCCTTTCTGCCCCATACACTACCCAGCCATGAAAAATATTCCAAACCATAATAAATTCAGATTGAGAAGAAATCATATTATGGAGATTGAAATAATGCACACAATTGTAAAAGACTGAATTTTTTGGGACTTCTATCTCTTCTGAGTGCCCTAATTGTATACATTTCCTATCCTCATGAAGGGGTGTGTATACACACAACATTGGTGCAAGGCACATGGTAGAAAATATGTTTTTATTGAATGAATGCTTGAATGAATGAAATGCGAGTAACTAGGAGGCCAAATCAACATGTAGAACAATCTTTAAAGTTTCTTCCTTACCTGTGTTCAATTATTATTTTATATTGCCTTTCATTAAAGTTTGCTCTATAATGGGCACCTGAGTGGCTCAGGTCATGATCCTGGATTCTGGATCCTGGATCATGTCCTGGTCATGGATCGAGTCTCCCACTCACCTCTCTCCTCTCGTGCTCTCTGTCTCTCAAATAAGTAAAAATCTTAAAAAAAAAAAAAAAAAAAAAAAAAAAAGAAAGAAAGAAAAGAAAAAAGTTGGCTTTATTTCTGGAGTCAAGTTTAGAATAAAGCAGGATTGTCTTAGTTCCGACCTGAGCCTCCGCTGCCCCCAGGCAGCAGGCTGGAAGACGGGATTTGCATGTGATTTCTTAAAGCGGTATTCCCAAGAGAAACCAGGAGGGGAATGAAAGAAGCAGGGAGAGAAGGGAATGATGCCAAGCAGCATTCAATTTTAAGCATCATACTAGTCTTCAGTCTGATGGCAGCTGGGGTTCTGCAGCAGAAATACATCGTAGAGTTCGTCCCATCTCAAGGCAGGAAAACTGGGCTTTCATATTCCTTCAGGAGTGCCCCACAAGTCTCCAGATGGAATAAAACTGCCAGGCACTTCTGGCTTCTGGTTTGCCTAATCAAAGTAGTTACAGAAGCCAGATGATAGGCCTCTAAACAATTCGCAGGTATCAACCCTTAGGAGAAGCTCACAGAAACACAGGAACATAGGACTTACCCACAAAACTGGTATAGGAGATCTGGGGGACATCAACAATATCTTCTACAATATTTAAAATAAATGAGAAAAGATGAAAGCACCTACTCTACTATCAAGAAGAACTGAGTTTAAGTTTTTCCTGAGCACTTAATTGCCTATATCACATTAGGCAAGTCACTACATCTCCTTGATCTTTGTTTTCCTCATATGTAAAATGCATATGATACTAACACTGCCCTTTGTTTATAGGACTAAATTAGAAAAAATATATATAAACCAAACACTGTCTTCTGCATGATAACCACTCATTAAATGTTAATTATCATCACCATCCTCCTCACCATCCTCACCAATGCTAGTGACAGAACATTTTTTAGTAAATTTCAATATTTTAATATTTCTCAAGAGCCTGAATTCCAAGCTGTCTTCTTGTTTTTTGTTGTTTTTTATTTTCCTGGTCCTAAAATATGTAATTCTCCAACTCAGTTTTTCAACCTCCAGAAATAATTTAGCTCTCCTCCTCTTCATCCTTCTCTTCCCTATGTGTCTAATATTCATGTCTGTGTTACTCTTGACCTCGACTTTGGAGCCAACCAACTCACTCTTTAGCCAATACTGGGCTGGTCCAGAGAGGGGCATGAATCCAAAACAAATGAATATTGTCAGTTACCCATGTCCTGAAATTAATGGAATTATTGCCATCAACTTGAAGACCTGCCAGAAAGCAAACGTGACAGACTTCTGGCAAGGACAATTCTGGTATGAGGAGGCATCTTAAAACTCCTGCAACCTGAAACCCTTGAGGCTCAGCACTGCTGAGGGTCTTGGAGAGCCTCATAACATCTGAGGCATCCTTTCAAGGGCCTTAGCTTGTAAATTAATTTAAGAAGAGATGGGAAAAACAGTATGTTTTCAAGGGAACATTTTCCTGGGCACTTCTAATACTTAGAAAACCAGAAGCTGAGAGAACTTCGACTTTTAAGGCTTCCACAAGACTTGTCAGGTTCATCATTGGTGCCACCTGCTTGGGTTAGGACACCCTACCTTTTTATAGTTTGGAGAGTCAATTATGTTCCCATGTATCACCTTAAACCCTTTCTTGGATTTTCTGGTCCTTGGCCCTAATCATGGAAGGAGTTGTGAGTTATGAATTATGAATATTTTGCCCTTAACTACAGAAATACCTGATAAACGCAATAGATTCTCAGAATCTGGCCCCAGCACTCAAGACAAGGACTCCAGTGAGGTACAGGAGTGGCCTAGCAGGGAAAATATTGCCCATCAACATTTGTTACTGTTTTTGCCAAGGTGGCTAATGATACAGTAACTTGAAGATAACAGAAATGAAAACCAAATTACTCACTTTCTTAGAGAGATTATGTTTCATATTAGAAAATTGAAAAAGAGTTTGGTCTATTTTTCTCTCATTCAATTGATCTATAACAGAATCATCAGTTAACTTAAGATGCCAGTTTAACATAGACTAAGGAATCTTTGTTGAGAGATGCTTCTTGGAGGCACACCAATCGGATATGTATTGGATTTTACGTGACATTTTACTGCTATTCCTTTGCTCATCTAAGATTCCAAGTTGGCAAAGGAGATGTCAGGAAATAATCACAGTTGCACCAAATTATCTTAAGTCTTAAAAGTGGTAACACTAGAGCTTAAAGCCAATCTTGAATATACATACGAGCACATACGGCCCCAATCTGTAAACATGATAGAGCATTAAATGAATAATGTATTGGAACATAAAATATTCAACATTCTGTGGATTACTTGTGGCTGTGTGAAAAGGCAGGGAGAGAGGCATCCATCATTTCATTAAATTCAGCTCTGCATCTTGCCTCACAAGATGAGGAAACAAGACTTCAGCAGCTAAACTGCTGCAACCTAGCCTCTTGCCCCCTTACCGATTATCTCTGAAGAGGAAAAGGATGTGAAGACTTAAATTGATGATACTGCTGTTTTGTTGTTCTTGTGTAAAAATCTGGGAAGAGAAAGTAAGGGAAAAAAACTATAATGCCAAATATTTTCCAAGACCCAATAAATCAAACAACCAAAAGGTCTTAGTTTTTTACAGTTATGCCTTCCACACTGTGCTTAGTGTTGAGGGACAAAACTATCTGTTTTCAGAGAGAAGAGTCTAGTAGAAAAGATAAGACTATAATATGTGTAAAAAAAATTGGAAAAACACAGGACATGCTGAAGTTGTCAGAAAATATCTTGGGTAGAAGGAGATACATGACAAAACGCTCATAAAAGGGATGCCTGGGTGGCTCAGTGGGTTAAAGCCTCTGCCTTCGGCTCAGGTCATGATCCCAGCGTCCTGGGATAGAGCCCCGCATCGGGGTCTCTGCTCCTCGGAGAGCCTGCTTCCTCCTCTCTCTGCCTGCCTCCCTGCCTACTTGTGATCTCTCTCTCTGTCAAATAAATAAATAAAATCTTAAAAAAAAAATGCTCATAAAAGATCAGTAAACCCTCTTGTCTGAGGCAATGTCAAATAAAAGGTAATTAGATTCCTGATGGGAAAAATGATTAAGCTGGCCCCTAGGTATAGTAGAGCAATTCCAACTTTCAACTTGAATGTCTAAATTTAATTTTCACTCTAAAGTGTCCTTTAGAAAATGGGGGATATTAGTGATGTTCCTGTTCTACTCTTTGTGTTGGTATGTCAATAACAAGAAAGGTTCCCAGGACCAATATTTCTCCTGTACCTCCACCTGTCCAATATTGCCTTTGTCTACCGGGCACAACTGAAGTATTGCTTTCTCAAAGTATTACTTTCTCAATGCTTGAAGATTGAGAAGTCTCCTCAAATGATTCAATCATTTGATGTTCATTTATGTTTCAAATGGAAATCTTGTTTCTTCCAAATGGATTGTATTATATATATATTTTTAAAATAGAGCCCATGCAAAACAAAATAATATTAGATGGTTATCAAACTGTATTATTTCCCTAATGGAAAAATGGAAGACTAAATTTTCTGCCTCTAGTTGATGTCATTTGATCATTTTTATCCAACAAAATATTAGAGGATGTGATACTCACTATTCTAAAGCCCAATCCCTAAAAACCCACCCATTTATGACTTTCTTATATGTCCCTTCCCCTCAGAAAACCCATATGCTGAGGATAGCCATGTCCAAAGATGGAAGAAGCCTGGATCCTTGAGTCAGTGCTTAGAGAAGAGCTACTAAAGAGTATTCCCTGATAGCAACAGTCTCAGAAATATGAGTAAGAAATAGAATGTTATTATATTAAGTCATTGAGATTCCATGATCATTTGTAAAATAACTAATATTTATAACCCTATTTATGTTTTTATTTATATCTATCTTTTACTGAAGTATAGTACACTTCAGTACGTTTTGTTTTAATATGAAGTATAAAATACATATGTATTGTATATACATACCAAAAAAACACCAAAATCAGTGTACAATTTGGTGAATTGTCACAAACTAAATACATTCATGCAGTGAGCCCTAACATCAAGAAAAATAATATTATCTGCTTCCCAAAAAGCCACCCACATGCCCTCCCAAAGTGATAGCTCATTAGAGTTACCAGCACGATGGCTTCCAACAGCACAGATTAGTTGCTTCTTTACAGAAATGGAATCAGGAGACTATAGTTGAATGGGTTATCAGTAGAGACCTCTCCCAAGGCACACAACTCTCCTCACAATGGACCTGGCTTCCCAGCTGCAATCCTCTGATGCTTCATCCTCCATACTAAAATCAATGGTCTCTCATGTCATAGAGTACAAGGAGAGAGAGAGATGGCTAAGCATCAGAACTTCTGTGTGGCTGGGTTGACAGGTAGAAGGCACCTAGGGAGATATCGGGGACAAAGGTGGGTGCAGCAGCACCATCTAAGGCTTTGTTCCCAAATCTCACTGCAATGTGCCGGGGAGCTTATGCTGCCCAGATGAACAAAGGGAATGACTTCTTCCCCAGAAAAAGGCTCTGCTATCTCAGTAGTAATTTACTCTAATCCCAAACCCTAAGTTCAGCTCATTAACTCTTACGACCCTAAGAGATAACGGGAAGGCCAGGAAGAACATAAAGTGAAAAAAAAAAAAAATTAAAAAGAGGGAAAATCAAACACAAACTAGCACATAGAGATTAAATATGCAGATGCAGGAGTCATTCAGAGCTTGGTATGAAACACTGTCATACACTTGATTTGTAAACTAATACTCTGATTTGTTATTTTTTAGCATCTGCATAATATTCCAAAGTGCAGCTGTCCTGTAATTGAGCAAGCCATTGTGCCATTGGGATAAGTAGGTGGCTCTCAAGCAGGTATCACAAGGGAGTATTTCTGGAGTTCTTGCTTGCCAGTAATACAATGCAGTCATAAACATCCTTGTACATATACCTTTAAAAACCGGGAGCTCTTACTTTTATGGGAAAGATTCAAATAGTGGGCCTTTTGGGACAAAAGGTTTATGTAGTTTCAAGTTTTAACAGCTGCTACAAGAATGCTTTCAAAAAACATTCGGTAGCAATCTACACATTCATCAGTAATGCGTGAGTATCCTTTTACCCAAATTCCTGCCAGCAATAAGTGTTAACCTTCTTAGTTTTTGTTTCTTTTTTACTTTTCCCAACATACAAAATAAAGAACATAGCATAACAAACTCCCAAACTCTCATCGCCCAGTTTCACTGATATACCACCTTTGCAACCTTATATTTTTTAAAAAGATTTATTTTATTTATTTTAGAGAGAGAGCGCACACATGAGCAGGGGAGGGGCAGAGGAAGAGGGAGAGAGAGAATCTCAAGCAGACTCCCCACTGAGTGCAGAGCCCAATGCAGAGCTCAATCCCAGGACCCTGAGCCCATGACCTGAGCTGACACCAAGAGCCACACACTTAACCAACTGTGCCACCCAGGTGTCCCTACAGCTTTATATTTGAATTCTGTTTTTCAGGTATCATTTATATCTAGAAAAAAATATCATTTTTAGTGTATCGTTCTGAGCCCTAATGAATACATACCACAGTATAACCACTCAGACAGTCATGATACAGAGCCTTCCATCACACTGTAAGGTTTCCTTGTGCCCTTTTATAATCAAGCACTCCCTCCACATCCTTGTCCCTGGTGAGCACTGGTGTATTTTGCCCTATATTTTTGCTTTTTCCAGTTATAGAAATGCAATCATATAGAATGCAACCCTTTAAATCTGGTTTCTGCAATTTAGCATAATGCATTTGAGATTCATCTATATCATTACTCCACCAGTAGCATGTTCCTTTTTATAGTTGAATGGTAGCCAATTGTAAGGGTGTGCCAGAGTTCATTTACCCATTCACCCATTGAAATTTGGGTGATTATGAATATAGCTGCAATAAACATTGATGTCCAAGTGTTTGTATGAACATACATTTTTATTTTTTATATAAAAACCTAGAAATGGAAGTACTAGGTCATATTGGTTAGCATATATTTGACTTTATAAAAAAACTGCACACCTGTTTTCCAGAGTGGCTATAATATTTTACATCCCACCAGCAATGTATGAGAGGTCTAGATTCTCTGTATCCTCACAAGTATGTAGTATAGTCAGCTTTTTTTTTTTTCCAGGTCACTCAAAAAACGTGAGTAGGGTTTCTTATTGTGGTTAAGTTTGCATTTTCCTAATAATGAATGATGCTGAGTACTCTTTCTTTGCATATTTGTACTCTTTGATGAAACATTTTTCAATCTTACTTTTAAATTAGATTGAATGTTTTCATATTATGGAAGTTTGAGAGGTCTTTATGTATTGTAGACACATGTCCTTTATTAAACATGTGTCTTTAAAATGTTTTGTTTCTTCTTGTCTTTAATTTACTTAACAATGGCTTCACTTTATTTTTAAAATTTTTACAAAGTAAGTTGATTTGTTGGTAGAACAGTTCTATGAATTTCAACAGTATAAATGTTCATGTTAACAATACAATAATAGAATAATCAGTGCACAGAAAACTCAATCACCAAAAAAAAAATAATAAAAATGAAAATAAAACAAACTTTATACACCATTGATGCATTTTCCAAATCTACAGATTTATATTTTGGGGAATATTATATACATGTAATCATATAGTAGTAACATTTGGAGACTACATTCTTTCACTTGCTATAGGGCCTCTGACACTCGTGCAAATTGTGTGTACAGCAATTCTGTCCCATTCTAGTGCTGAGTCTGAGTTGCATTCCCTTGTATGGATGTACCTTAGTTAGCTTATCCCTTCACCTATCAGACCTTTGGTCTGTTTCCAGTTTGTGTCAGTTATTAATGGAGCTGCTACAAATATCCATGTAGAGATTTTTATATGAGCATATATTTTGATTTTTTAAGATATATTCGCAAGAGTGTGATTGCTGGGCCTTCAGTACAGCATGGTTAACTTTATAAGAAATTGCCAAACGACTTTCCATTGTGACTGTACCAATGTTGATTCCCACTGGCAGTCCATGAGGAATTCTAGTGTCTATGCTTTCCTTGTCAGATCTTGGGACTGAATGTTTTATTTAGCCTTTCTATTAGACATGTGGTAGTATCTCATCATGATTTTAATTTTGTGATATATAATGACTTTAAGTACCTTTTCATGTGCATATTTGTCATGTTCATATCCTTTGGGGGGAAGTGTATGATCATGTCATTAGCACTTTTTCAAACTGATGCTTTGTTTTCTTTTTTTTCTGAGTATAGTTGACACACAATGTTACATTAGTTTCAGGTACACAACTTAGTGATCTGACTTCACAGTTATACATACACACACATTTTCCCTATCCATTCACCTACTGATGTACACTTAGGCTGCTTCCATAATTTGGCTATTGTAAATACTGCTGCACTAAACATAGTGGTTCATGTATCTTTTCAAGTTAGTGTTTTCATTTTTCCCGGGTAAATATCCAGTAGTGGAGTTATTGGATCATATGGTATTTCTATTTTTAATTTGTTGAGGAACCTCCATATTGGTTTCCATAGTGGCTGTACCAGTTTATATTCCCACTGACAGTGCACAAGTTTTCCTTTTTCTTCACATCCTGACCAACACTTTTTGTTTCTTGTCTTCTTGATTTTAGTCATTTAAACAGCTGTGAGGTGACATCTTATTTTGATTTTGATTTGCAATTCCCTGATGATGAGTGATGTTGAGCATCTTTTCATCTGTCTGTTGGCCATCTGTATGACTTCCTTAGAAAAATGTCTATTCAGGTCCTATTTTTTTCAATTGGATTGTTTGGAGTTATTTGGTGTTGAGGTGTATAGTTCTTTATATATTTTGGATATTAACCCTTTATTGGATATATCATTTGCAAATGTTCTTCCATTCAGTATGTTGTCTTTTAGTTTTGTTGAATGCTTCCTTTGCTGTGCAGAAGCTTTTTATTTTGATGTAGTCCCAATAGTTTACTTTTTGCTTTTGTTTCCCTTGACTTAGAATACATATCTAGAAAAATGTTGCTGTAGCTGATGTCAGAGAAATTACTGCCTGTGCTGTCTTCTAGGATTTTTATGGTTTCAGGTCTCTCATGTAGGTCTTTAATCCATTTTGAATTTATTTTTTGTGCATGGTGTCAGAAGTAGACCAGTTTCATTCTTTTGCATGTGGTCATCTAATTTTCCCAGCACTATTTATTGAAAAGATAATCTTTTTCCCATTGTATATTCTTTCCTCCTTTGTCATATAAATGTAGATTTATTTCTGGGGTCTCTATTCTGTCCCATTGACGTATGTGTTTATTTTTGTGCTAGTAGCATCTTATTTTTCAGTTTTGAAAGTTATTTGTAAATTCCAGCTTAAAATCTATTGTAAAATATATGGCTTGAAAATATTTCTTCTCATCTATAGTTTATAGTCTATTTTTTCATTCCCTTAATTATATTTTACAAAATTAACATTTCAATGTTAATTGGAGTGGAGTCCCCCTTACCAGATTTTCTTTTATTCATTGGGTCATGTGTACAAATTCATCACCAAAGTCATATACATTGTTCTACTGTGTTTCTCCTAAAAGTTTTACATTTTACCTTTATTTTTTTAAAGATTTTATTTTAACTTCAGTTAGATAATGTACAGTGTAATATTAGTTTCAGTTGTATAATGTGGTGACTCAATACTTCCATACAACACCAGGTGCTCATCCTAGGTGCACGTATTTTTTTTTTCCCCCACATGTACTTTTTTTTTTTTACTATTATTTTTTAAAATTTCTTTTCAGTGTTCCACAATTCATTGTTTATGCACCACACCCAGTGCTCCATGCAATACGTGCCCTCCACAATACCCACCACCAGGCTCACCCAACATCCCACCCCCCTCTCCTCCAAAACTCTCAGTTTGTTTCTGAGAGTCCACAGTCTCTCATGGTTTGTCTCCCCCCTCCAACTTCCCCCAACTCACTTCTCCTCTCCATCTACACTTTACCTTTAAGCCAAGGATCCATTTGAAATTATTTTTGAACATGTAAGGTTTAGATCAAGATTTTTCTTTTCCTGTTTTTTTTTACTGTCTATGTATATCTAAATGACCCAGCATCATTTGTTGAAAAGCCTATCTATTGAATTTTTTTGTAACTTGGTCAAAAATTATCTGTATTCATGTGGATCTATTTCTGGATTCTATTCTAGTTTTTTGTTTTGTTTTGTTTTGTTTTAGCTATATATCTCTCTTTGCTAATACTACAATCTTGATTGCTATAGCTTTATGAAAAGTCTTAAAATTGAGTAACATTATTCTTTCTCAAAACTGTTGTAACTCTCCTGGTTCTTTTGCCTTCATATATAAAATTTAGAAACAGCTCATCTACATCTACCAAATAAAATCCTACTGAAATTTTATTGGTATAAAGTTAGATCTATAAATAATTTTTGGACTATTCGACATTTTTCCTATGACAATTTGTTAATCCATGAATATCATCTGTGTTTCCATTTATTTAGGAAAGCTCTTTTGAATACTTTTATCAGTGTCTCATAGTTTTCAACATACAGATCCAGTGTGCTTTTTGTTATATTTAAATCTAAATATTTCATTATCTTTTTTTTTTTTAAGATTTTATTTGTTTATTTGACAGAGAGATCACAAATAGGCCGAGAGGCAGGCAGAGAGAGAGGAGGAAGCAGGCTCCCTGTTAAGCAGAGAGCCCAACCCGGGGCTCGATCCCAAGATCCCGGGATCATGACCCAAGCCGAAGTAAGGGGCTTAACCCACTGAGCCATGCAGGTGCCCCTATCTTTTAGTTTATTATAAATAGTACAAGCTTAATTTTGGTCTCCAAATGTACATTGCTAATGTAAAAACATCCAACTGACTTTTATACTTTATCCTGTGACTACACTAAACTCACTTACTAATTCTAGACTTTAGAAAAATAGGTTTCTTGTAAATTTATGTTACCTACAATCAGGGATCATTTTATTTCTTGCTTTCTAATTTGTCTATCTTTTATTTATTTTTCTTATCTTATTACACAGGCTAAGACTTTCAATTCTATTTTGAGTACAGTTGGAATAGGTTTCTATCTTATACTTGAAAGATTAAATGAAACAAAAGAGAGTTCAATTGGATTGACCTGTTGGCATTGAGAAGCAACAGTCTTAAAAGCACTCAGACAGGGGTGCCTGGGTGGCTCAGTGGGTTAAAGCCTCTGCCTTCAGCTCAGGTCATGATCCCAGGGTCCTGGGATGGAGCCCCACAGCAGGCTCTCTGCTCAGCAGGGAGCCTGTTTCTTCCTCTCTCTCTCTGCCTGCTCTTCTGCCTACTTGTGATCTCTGTCTGTCAAATAAATAAATAAAATATTAAAAAAAAAAAAGCACTCAGACACATGGTTGTGGCTACCCTCAAAAGACTATATAATTTGTGCTACAGAACCTGAGGGAACTATTGTGGAACACCCAGGATGGCAATTATGGAGAACACGCAGGGTAAAGGACTCCTGTTTCCACTAATGCCATACTCTGATCACATTGATCAGAGACAGTACCATAGTCTGAGCACAGACAAGCAAGAGCACTAGTGTCTCATGCCCAGTGATTAGTTGTAGACTACCTACAAACCAGAGTCTGGAATTCATCTTATGTTCTACATGAGTAAGTGTCACCCTAAATCAGAGTGTTAGCACTATTCTGGAAACAAATCTCATGAAATTTGTGAAATAAATATTGTGATGGTCAGCAGGAGCACTCCACTTACCAAGTTGCTTTCCTGAGTCAGACCCTTACTATGAACCCGTGGGACAATCTCATAGTTGCAGTTCCAGAACTCTTTGGGGCATGTAGTCAACACCTTGTATGGGATGGATCATTGGAGTGTGCTTCCAAATGAGAAAGACAAGAGACCATGTAAATCTTGGTCCAGCCTGGGGCACCATGCCTGAATGGCACTGCCATATTGGTTGGTCCTAAGCACCATCCAGAACTCCAAAGTTTAGGAGATCCTGAGGCATGGCTCTAAACTCCCAGGATCCCTCTTGCCTGAGTTATAGGTAGTCCTGCCATCATGCTTCAGAGTCCAAATAAGACTATACACACTGTGAAAGTCATAGTTCCCACAGAAAATTTAAGAGCTCATTCCCAAGTAATGAGAAAGTGATGCTTGGTTTTCATAAACAGATATCAATTGCAGATGAATATGGTATTATAATAATTATACTTAACATTCCTTATAATTAGAGCTAACACAGAGTACTCACTCTGTTCCAAGCACTGTTCCAGAAACTTTTCATATTTTGACTTATTTTACTTTCAAAATTTACCACATTATGAGGAAAATAATATTATTATCCATTTTTTACATCTAAAATAACAAAAGCACAGAGAAGTAAATGATATATTCAAAGTGATAGAGCAACCAAAGAGTAGAGCTAGAATATGAACCCAGGCCATCTGGAACCAGGGTCTGCACTCTTAAACTCACTTTTTTTTTTTTTTAAAGATTTTATTTATTTATTTGTTAGAGAGAGAGAGAGCGCGAGCACAGGCAGACAGAGTGACAGGCAGAGGCAGAAGCAGGCTCCCTATTGAGCAAGGAGCCCGATGTGGGACTCAACCCCAGGACGCCGGGATCATGACCTGAGCCGAAGGCAGCCGCTTAACCAACTGAGCCACCTAGGCGTCCCTTAAACTCACTTTTTAACTGTTTTTTGAATGTGAGGTCCATACTTAATGGAGAAATACACCAGACAGTTTAAAGCAGAGGGGAAAAAAGGCCTCAAGACATTAAGTTCTTTAGTTTTCTGTTTTATTTGATTGTATTCTTTTATTCCACATACTGTTTTATCCCAAGGATTTTCTAATGATCATTTGATAGAGAGAAATTCGTGGTCTTTCACTGAAGGCGAGAAGATTAACCTACATACATGCACACACAGAAACACAGTAATTTATAAGATTTTAACACA
>ML110298.1:0-12673 GCA_003697995.1 Taxidea taxus jeffersonii | reverse complement strand
GTCCTGGGATCGAGTCCCACATCGGGCTCCTTGCTCGGCAGGGAGCCTGCTTCTCCATCTCCCTCTGCCTCTACCTGCCACTCTGTCTGCCTGTGCTTGCTCTCTCTCTCTAACAAATAAATAAATATTTAAAAAAATTTTTAAAAAATAAAAAATAAAAATAAATAAATAAAGGAACAAAACACTCGGAAAATACCTGACATTTTAGACATGCAGTAAAAGAATGATTCTGGTCATTTACAAGAATAGGTTTAAATAGGAAAATTAGAAAAGAAAAAGTGGTCATAGAGAGCTGAGATGGCTTTAGCGGAGTAAGTAAACTGGGTTAAGAAAGAATCTGGACCAATATTTTGCCATTTGCAAGGACACAGATGGAACGCAGAGGAACTAGAGGTGTTATGCTAAGCGAAGTAAGTCAATCAGAGAAAGATAATTATCATATGATCTCTCTCATATGAGGAATTTGAGAGGCAGGTGGCGGGACATGGGGGGAAGGGAGGGAAAAAATGAAACAAGATGGGACCGGGGAGGGAGACAAATCATAAGAGACTCTTAATCTCAGGAAACAAACTGAGGGTTGCCGGGGGGTTGGGGGAAGGGATAGGATGGCTGGGTTATGGACATTGGGGAGGATATGTGCTATGGTGAGTGCTGAGAATTGTGTAATGCTGTATAACTGATGATTCACAGAACTGTACCCCTGAAGCAAATAATATATTACATGTTAATAAAAAATTAAATTTAAAAAAAGAGCCTAGAGCAACCAATGGTTCAAGAAAGCACATGTAATCAACTGAGTACTAGATTCAGGGCATTATGAATGGTCCTTACAATCTCATCGAGATGTCCATTCCATAGATGAGAAAACAGGACTCAGAAAGTTTATAGTTCTCAACTATTTTTCTGACATAAATATGACTAAACAACAGAAAATCCACAGATCAGAAAGGGTGAATTGCTGACAGTGAGTTTCCATGGGAATTGAAGGGCATTAGACAAACCGCCTTTAGCATGATTTCATCAGGATTACAAGGTTGTCGCAGAATCATCTTTGAAAAAGATCTCCAGGCATTCTGATTAGTACCCCTCTCTTCCTTTACAAGAACACCTAAATTTTACTTGCCTTTAACCTTAATCATTCTGTCTGATACCAGTGTTCTTTGTACTGCTAGAAAGTAGACATAAGAACCAGAAAATCATTTCATTGTACTTGTGAAAACTCTGCATTTAATAATGCAAAATATTTATCCATCTTCATTATTATATCCTATAACCATCAGCGAGAAAGAGTAACACAAGAATAGTTTATCATCTTGCCAAGTTCAACAAACACCATATTGATGTGCTAACAGTTTCTAATGAAGATATAGAATATCATAAATTATTAGATTTATGAATGCATACTGAAGGGTTCAGAACACCATTATGGGCTCACTTGTTGTATGTTTCTTATCCAGTGCAAAGTCAAAAGTCCATAATGTAGCATTGGTCAATAGGACTTCCACAGGGAAAGAGAATTGGGTTAAAATATATATAAAAGTGGGAAAAATAAATAAGTACTTCAATCATTACTAGTGGCTTGGAACTAATAAGGAGATTATATTAGCCAAAGGAAAGATTTTATTTCACAATTGCTCTGTGGAGTTGGAGCTATTCCAGGGACTATATGCAGGGTTGGCTAGTTATCTATGAGTTTCCCGATTGCCCTTGGATTTGAGTGTTGGAGGCCTATATGGCTGAATTTAAAGTGCTTTTGTGATGGCCCTATTTCAAATGTTTATTCGTAAGTTATTTTCCACTTGCTTGCTAAGAAGGATCTGAAATGGTCGAAAGCACGCTTGCTCCTGAACCAAGACTGTGTTCTACCACTGAGTCAGACAGGGAAGAGCCAGAGCTGGTCTATTTATTCCACCTCAGTGTGGCTATGGGGCTACCCACTGAGGTGGGGAGGGCAGGTAAAGAGCAGGGATGGAAAACTGCAGGTTCTGTTTCAAAAGTAAAAACTCATTATAAGGAATTGTTCAGTCTTTTGCTTATTATCAATATTCTCAAATCTACTCTAAAACTGAACACATTCTCAACCAGGAATAGCAACTTTCAAGGCTATTAAAACAGCAACTTCCCAGACCATACCTCTAAGAACAACTCAATGGGCCTGGATGAGGCTTAGGAATCTAAAGGGAGTCTAGTAGGCTGGATCCAATATAATGAATAATGTTTTTGAAATAGTATAGTGAAGGGGCACCATGAAAACCAATAGTATAGTGAAGGGTAATGAATAATGTTTTTGAAATAGTATAGTGAAGGGACACCTGGGTGGCTCCATAGGTTAAACCTCTGCCTTCGGCTCAGATCATGATCTCAGGGTCCTGGGATTGAGCTCCACATCAGGCTCTCTGCTCAGCGGGGAGACTGCTTCTCCCTCTTTCTTTGCCCACCTCTCTGTCTACTTGTGATCTCTCTCTTTCTCTGTCAAATAAATAAAATCTTTTTAAAAAATGATATAGTATAATGAATAGTATAACAAAAAATAGTATAATGTGTATCTTTGAGAAGTAGTATAATGTACAATATTCCTGATTAATTAATGCTTTTCATTATGTTCTAGTCAATCAGTATCACTCATTCTTTCTTTTTCCACTGACATCTACTCTCACCCACCCCCAATTTGAATCACCTCCTGTTGACCGCATTGGTGAAGAAGGAACAATTCTCACCCTATAGTTTTGGGGATGGCCAAGATACAACATCTGACAATGGACAGATGCAACTGGCAGCAATTTATTCATCACATATAGTCATAGCTCAGAGAAGGAGGTCACTGCATTCCAGCCAGGGACATGGGGAAACAACGAGAGTATATTTAGGAGGCTGACTTTGTAATACCAAGAGAGTGGAGTGATTCCTGATTCTGTAGGAGTATATGATTCATTTGTTTGTATTATTCTGCAGGCTGTTAAGGAACTAGAAGATACTATTCAGACCAGATGTGCCTAGTCCCTGTGATAAGGGTGTTGTTTGGCTGGGGGACCTTATTTGCAGGAGCAAAGCAGGGAGGCAACTTGCAGTTGAGCCATTCAAGACCCTCCCAGTCTACTATATTTCAAGGCAGTACAAATTATTTAGCCTTAATTTTAGGCCTTAGTCCATACTCACCCTTCTAAAATCTGACCTTAGTCAAGTGTGCAAATTAAAGTGGCTCCCTGTGAGAAGGTTACTTTATGTACTAGCCAGTGTTCTCCAGAGGAACAGACCAATTGGATGTACATATTGATTTACAGAAAGAGATTATGGAGCGTTCCAGGTCCCAATACCTGCAGGATAAGTCAGCATGATGGACAGCCAGGAAAGCCAATGGTGTATTACTATTGAACTCCAAAGGCCTGAACACCATGAAAACCAATAATGTATCTCTACTCTGAAGATTGGCAGACTTGACCCAGGAAGGGCCAATGTTTCAGTGCATGTCAGAGGCAGGAAAAAGCAGAGGTCCCAGTTCAAAGGCAGTCCGGCAGTTGGATTTCCCTCTTACTCAGCCTTTTGTTCTATCCAAGCCTTTAAATGATTGGATGAGGTCCATCCACATTAGGGAGAATAATCTGCTTTATTCATCTTCTGACTCAAATGTTAATCTCTTCCAGAAACACCCTTGCAGGCATGTCTAGAGTAATGTCTGTCCAAGTGTCTTAGTACCTCATGGCCCAGTCAAGATGACACATAAAATTAATCATTACACTCTATTAATCTAAGTGTCCATTTCTAGTACTGGTCAATAAAGAAATCTGACAGGACAGAAGAAAATGCAGACTCAAGAGAATAAAAAAGAGATGATCATCTCATTAATTATCACATGTATCTAAATATTGACAATACAACCTAATTTTTTAATACTTGAAAGAACTGATGTTCTGAAAGTTTAAGTGCCTGAGCCACGATCACACAGTTACATGCAAAATTGGGAGGAAAATCCAGAGCCATAGGAGAGGCAGAAAACGCAAAAATAGGGAGGGTGTCTCCTGTGAATTAGAGGCTTGTTGATTGCTGATACTGAATGTTCTATTTATGGATTATAATGGCTCATTGTTCCTTGAGGGAGCAATGCATGTCAACAACCTGAGTGTACAAACTAACATGGCCTGGAGAAAAGAGAGCAACAAAGAAGTTTGGTTTTGTCACCAAAGTCATAAGTAAAAGTATCTGACAATCCAAAGTAATAGGTCACAAATTTCAGCATGCATCAGAATTAAGTGTGTTACTTCAATGTTAAATGTGTAAAACACAAATTGCTGGGCCTGACCCTTGAGTTCTTGATTTAGTAGATCTGGATGGCACTGAGTATTAACCTTCAAACAAGTTCTCAGGTGATATTAACATGACTGGTCAATGGCCCTTACAAATCTTTGCTTTAAAGAGGCAAAGAGGGTGCCTGGGTGGCTCAGTCAGTTAAGCGTCTGCCCTGGGCTCAGGTCATGATCCCAGGGTCCTGGAATCATCAAGCCCCACATCGGACTCCTTGCTCAGCGGCGGGGTGGGGGTGGGGGGTGCTTCTCTCTCTCCCTCTACCTGCCATTCCCCCTGCTTGAGTTCTCTGTCAAATAAATGAATAAAATCTTTTAAAAAAAAATAAAACAAAGAGGCAAAGAAAGATAAGAGGGTTCAGCCTCAAATCTACAGAGTCAGACTGTGTGAGAGAGCCTGGTCTAGGTGTGTGTGTGTGTGTGTGTGTGTGTGTGTGCGCGCGCGCACGTGCATACACGTGTCCGTGTAGTGTATACAATAAACCTCCAGGAAAGGAAATTAACATCCTTCTTAAGCAAAGAACAAGATGAGAGCATGCTAGTCCAGAGAGAAGGACTTGATAACTCCTCAACCCCATCTATAAACTTTTCTTTTTGAGGGGAGGTTAGCATGAGTATCTCGAGCCACATAAATCAATTTTATTTCATTCTGGTCTGCACACCTCAATTTCTCTACAAGGTACTCTTTCCCTGCCTTCTTGGGATCAATTTGCAAATTAACACTGTGAGGTCTGCCCCGGACTAGAGCTCTCGTAGCTCTAGATAGATGGGAAAACTCAGGGCACTTAATCCAGGGACTATAACCATTAAAAATGAGTGGTGTTAAGCCATCAGGATGAAAGAAAATAATATTTCATACATTTCAAATGTAATCTATATGTAAATTTAGCCAGACTGCATTTAAAATGAATAATTTGTGAACATTTATGTTTACACCATTACTCTTTAAGAGATTCATGCTTTTAACTAACGGCTCAGGAGCAGCATTCTTGTATTTTATAAAACCAGGTATTGTCTGAGGAGATAGAGAATATAAGCCCATCTCCTATTTAAAAATAAACAAAATCACTAAACCACATCTGAGCTAATAAGGAAAGGGCGAGGCTGATCTAAAAGCTGCTGATTTTCAGTAACTTATATTCAAAGGGTATTTGGGAATCTTAAGAAATGTCTTGTAAATGCACAATTTTCCAATACTAATTACTCAATCAACATAAAAATATAAAAGACAAATCACAACTGAAATGTTGGCATTGTTTAGGCATGGGTTTAGGTTACAGGAACAAAACAATAGACAGTTTCATCCTTTGTATTCTCAGGAGCTGGCATATTGATGATGGTGTGATATATTCCCTCATAGGGCTTCTTAATCTATTTCCCTAGAGGACAATTCATATAGGATAGCAGTTAGGGTCACACTAGATGCTAAAGAACCCCCACAGTTCTGACTTCACACATTAGAAATTTACTTCTTGTTCTCATAAAAGAACAGGTGTTGTTTTTTTTTTTTTCATACATTTCAAGGAATCCTAAATTCCTTCCATCCTGTGAAAACACCATCCTCTAAAGCCTAGTACTGCCCACTCCCAGGGAACCAAAGGGGACTGAGTGGGCAAAAGGGGTAGGGACAGTTCTTCAAAGTTTGTCTCCACTCATGCGCCATTATCCAAAACCAGTCACATGTGCACCTGACTGGAAGTGTGCTCACAAGACACAGAATGAATTCCAAGTTTAAAAGCTGTAGTTTTTTTTTTTAAGATTTTATTTATTTATACAGACAGAGATCACAAGTAGGCAAAGAGGCAGGTGGAGAGAGAGGAAGGGAAGCAGGCTCCCTGCCGAGCAGAGAGCCCGATGTGGGGCTCGATCTCAGGACCCTGGGATCATGACCTGAACCGAAGGCAGAGGCTTTAACCCACTGAGCCACCCAGGCACCCCTAAAAGCTGTACTTGAAGGAGAACACACCCTTTGGTAGATGTATAGTTATCTTTGACATAAAAAGGATCACAACACATCATCCCATGTAATGTTCCCAAATATGGTGAGGGATAAGCACTCCCAGACCCTGGGGAACCTGTTTAGAAAAAGGAAAATAGAGATTCCCTGTGCTCTGGATCCTGAAGTTGTGATTTTGTAGTCTATGTTAAAGTCCAAGGATAAATTTTTTTTTTAAGATTTTATTTATTTATTTGACAGACAGAGATCACAAGTAGGCAGAGAGGCAGGCAGAGAGAGCTGGGGAAGCAGGCAGGGAGCCTGATGCGGGGCTCGATCCCAGGACCCTGGGATCATGACCTGAGCCGAAGGCACAGGCTCTAACCCACTGAGCCACCCAGGCGCCACCAAGGATAAATATTTTTAAGGATTTTCCCAAGTGATGCTGATACTGCCTGACCAGAATCATGGGGCTCCATGCCATTCTTCATTTCCAGACCGACACTCAGCAACCCAAACCCACACATAAATTATCCATCCATGTAATGTGATGTGCATAAGAATCCTGGATCGGGACCCAGGAACTTATTTTAATATTAATCATCATCATTAATGCTGTTAACTAACTTTGTCAAGTATTTACCATAGTGAGTGTTATTAGAGCTTTATACAAATGGACTTACTTAACCTTCATATAACCCCATAAGCTTGGTATCATTATTCTTCTTTCAGAGGAAGAAACTGAAGTATAGGATCAAATAAACAAATTGACTACATTTACAAGGATAAGTGGAAGAGCTGAGATTCAAACACAAGCTGAGCTTTCATCCTCCCCCAGATTACGCTAGGGGAATCTGACACAAAGTCAGGGATGGACCACTGAGTTGCAGGAGAGAAAGGCAGAGGCCCTAAACCACACTTTGAGAAACCAATAGTCAATAATAAATGCTGCTTCTTGTTGCTCTCAAATGAATGGCCAGCACAGGTGTCCTCTCTGAGCTCCACCCATGCTGGGTGTACTGCACGCCCTTCATGAATGGACTCAGAATTTGCCCTGCCACTTGCTCCTCCCCTTGTGCTCCCATCAGAAGGAGCAGTGCTACTTTCCCCTCACTTATGCAAGCCCTAAAATCTGGAAATCATATCTCCTAACTTTATCACAGCCCAATTAAGGATGAGTCCTCCAGCTCTTGCCTAATACCTCCCAAACCTCTCTACTCCCCACCTCCCTGCCACAACGTGGGCAGTGTGACCAGCATCTCCACAGAACTGTCATGATAGCCCACCCAAAGCATGCCTCATGCTGCAGTGAAAATTGTTTTTCCCAAACTGATGCATGAAACCCAGGATCCTCAGCATTTTCTAGATAGCCCTGTTCTGGCCTTGACTGCCTCCTGGGCTATGCTCAGACCACTCTGTCCCAATACTCATCTCCAGCTACAGGTCCTCTCTTAGTCTCCACCATATTCCTTGGCCCCACTCCCTCATATATCCTGACTGCAATGCTCCCCTTAACTTGCCTTAAAAAAAATGTTGTTTGATCAGTCTAAGCTTCAGGTCCTTCATCTATAAAGTGGGAATAAAAGATAACAAATAATTGTTAAAAGATGGAATAAATTATACTTATAAGTGCCTATTACATAGTAAGTGTTCAAAAATTTTATTTCCTGAATATAACCCAGCATTTTAATTTCTCCTATTAATATCATATCAAAATATTCCCATGTCTATCATTTTTCTAGTTATATTTTTAAAAAATCTAAAATTTACAAGAAACTATAAAAGTATATCTCATTATAAATTTATAAAAATCATAAAATATCTATCTCACTGTGAACTAGTTTTGAATTACTGTCAAGTTTGTAATATTCCTTAGATGACAGCATCTTACAGGTATTGGTCTTTACAATGTCTAAACTGCTGCTTTTTCCTGTAAACCATTTAATGAATGAGTAAAAATAAACAGCAAAATTTACACACTTTCAAAAAACTCTGACACAAGCAAAAGAAAGAATCTAAATAAATAAGCATTAATTAGCACCTAAAGTAGGAGCAGCACAGGACACAGAGTAATTTGACCAAGAACTGAACCTTTATATGCTATATAAGGTGGAAACATAGCTGAGGATGTCTGGTGTGTATAAGATTAGTGTCTCCCTGGGGCGCCTGGATGGCTCAGTGGGTTAAGCCGCTGCCTTCGGCTCAGGTCATGATCTCAGGGTCCTGGGATCGAGTCCCGAATCGGGCTCTCTGCTCAGCAAGGAGCCTGCTTCTCTCTCTCTCTCTCTCTCTGCCTGCCTCTCTGCCTACTTGTGATCTCTGTCTGTCAAATAAATAAATAAAATCTTAAAAAAAAAAAAAAAGATTAATGTCTCCCTAAGAAGAATACTATTGAGGAAACTGGCTTGTTGAAAGAGCAAAGGTGTATTATGTGAAAGAGCATTAAGAGCAGATTATCTGCCCAGTTCTGTAAGAAGAGATACAGCTAAATTATCTGTGTCAGGAAAGTTTGAAAGTAGGTTGAAATTTTAGAGAAAAAAAATTTAACACTATGTTCAAAACAACAATGCTATTTAAGTGTCAAATCGTTCAAAACTTCCATTTGCATGTTACCTTGAAAAATAGTTTACAAATAAAAAGTAACTACTTCAGGGGCGCCTGGGTGGCTCAGTGGGTTAAAGCCTCTGCCTTTGGCTCGGGTCATGATCCCAGGGCTCTCTGCTCAGCAGGAAGCCTGCTTCCTCCTCTCTCTCTGCCTGCCTCTCTGCCTGCTTGTGATCTCTGTCTGTCAAATAAATAAATAAAATCTTTAAAAAAAAAAGTAACTATTTGATATTGAAAAGTGGACACTCTGGGTATGTGATGGCTTTCTTAGCAAAATCTTTAAGAAATTTCACATTAACTAGTTGAACTCGACATTGGGCAGTGTTATCTAATTCCTTTGTGCAAGTCCACATAATTGCCAGTTATGCCCACTACAAAAAGTTGGAGCAGGAAGCGTTAGTAGTGTTTAGCAGGAGGTGTGATACTCGGAGGAGGGAGATAAAGTAGGTGAATCTGAGCAGGCAGGTGTGAGTGCCTGAGCAGCTCTGGGACATGGCACCCAGCTTCAGACTCCCGCAGACTGGGTTGGTCTCACCACTGTCTCCTACTGGCTGTGGATTTGGTGGGGAAGTTACTTAAACTAAGTGAGGTTCCTGTAATGTGGAACAATCCCTGCCTCACAACAGGATTGAAAGGATTAAATAAGGTGGAGAAGAGAAGTCAGGATTCAAACTCAAGAAGCCTGTCTCCGCTCTTAATCTCACAACACAAACTGAGGGTGGCCCGGAAGGAGGGGTGGTGGGGTTATGGACACTGGGGAAGGTATGTGCTATGGTGAGTGCTGTGAAGTGTGTAAACCTGGCGATTCACAGACATGTACCCCTGGGCTAATAATACATTATATGTTAATAAAAAAATAAAAAATTATTAAAAAAAAAAAAAAGCCTGTCTCCAGAGCCTTTGCTTTCAACCAACATTTTTAACATTTGACCAAAATGGACCAACCATGTGTATAAATGACACAATTTGACCTCAGTATGGCATACTCAGAGCCTGAGACTGCCAGCAAGTCTCAGCAAGAAGTCAGATGAGACAGTGGGGGGGAGGGGGAGTGTGAGGCATCAGCCAGGGATCCATTTCTGGAAAGGACCTGAAGAGCGCACACAGGGCACCGACCCTGGACATTACTTCCTATCCCCATCACCATCTGTTTCCACTGATTGCTGCTTCCTTCACCAAGGAGGGGAGGCCTCTCAAACTAGCACTGGTATAGGAAGTCCTGGGAGCTCAGCCTCACAGGAGTGATCCTGGTCCCTGTGATGGGGCCAGTTTTCAACTCTCACAGTCTTCGGGGGAAATCAGGAGTTTATAAGTTGACCTTTTCTTTTTTCCATACTCAACACTAAAATGTTTGTATCTCCAAGAAGTTTTGGTCAAAAAAAAGAAAAAAATCTTGATTTAGATATACACTGGAGGAGATTACAAGGCCCTCTGGTAAAACTCTTAGGAAAAGTGCTTAAGGATTCTCCAGGATATTGAAAATCAGAAAATGTGGCTTTTTATCCTGAGCTTTTTATGTCTCAATCAACAATCATCAGTTAAGCACCTACTATGTGCCAAGCCCTAGGGACATACAATCAGATCAAACGAAGTCTGCCATGAGGAAGCCTGAGGGCCCAGAGAACAGAAAGGAGAGGCTGGAGTGTTTGCTCTTACTTAGAGCAGAGTAAGAAATGGTTATGAAACCAGTTTCCCAGCAGAGGTAGTGAGTGACTTGAAACCTGAAACAGTATGTGCTTCCCAGCCAAGTGGAAAAGAATGGCCCTCCAAGCGAGTCAAGGGCAGTCATGAAGCAGTCTCATATGTGCATGATTCCTCTACTCCTCAGGGTTCACTTTCCTGGATGGGGCTGTACAGCATTTTTCATGTCAGACCCACCAGGCTTCACCACTCATCAGCTGTGTGAGCAGGAACCCTTAAGCTCCCCCCCCCCGAAGTGAGGTCTTCTTTTAATACTGTGAACCCCTAACCCTGCTCCACTGCTTTATTTTTCTGTCACTTCTAATGTATCATCTACTTTATGTATTTATTTATTCATCTGATTCCATCGGTCAGAATGTATACTCTAGAGGGCAGAAGTCTGTGATTCTTACTCTTTATTATAACATTTTAATTCAATATTTTAAAAAATCAAATTAATGCAGAAAAAATCTCCAGTGAGCCAAATGTTAAAATTTTAAATAAAGATCAGTGTTATGCTGAATCATACTAGAGACTGAAACAAAAGAAAAATGTGTCCCTTTATATACAGGTTTTTATGTAATTTTTAGTGGTTAATTTTTCAAGAATACTAAAGTAGCTTAAAAATATTTTAAAATGGGGGGCGCCTGGGTGGCTCAGTGGGTTAAAGCCTCTGCCTTCGGCTCAGGTCATGATCCCAGGGTCCTGAGATCGAGCCCCACATCGGGCTCTCTGCTCGGCAGGGAGCCTGCTTCCCTTCCTCTCTCTCTGCCTGCCTCTCTGCCTACTTGTGATCTCTGTCAAATAAATAAATAAAATCTTAAAAAAATATATTTTAAAATGGGAAAAAGGCATATAGAATTAACTTCATTAAAAATCATTTAATTCAGGGACGCCTGGGTGGCTCAGTTGGTTAAGCAGCTGCCTTCGGCTCAGGTCATGTTCCCAGCGTCCAGGGATCGAGTCCCACATCGGGCTCCTTGCTTGGCAGGGAGCCTGCTCCTCCGTCTGCCTCTCTGTCTGCCTGTGCTCGCTCGCTCTCTCTCTCTCTCTCTCTAACTAATAAATAAATAAAATCTTTAAAAAAATTTAAAAAAATCATTTAATTCATTTAATTGTTTAATCAGCTAATTCATATAATTAACTTCATTAGAATTTTTTAAGATCATCACTCGGTCAAGAGAAATTGTCAAACATGGCAATTCTCTCAATGAAACATGAGGTAAGCAATGAAGTAGAATTTGAAAATAATATTGATGAATTTACTTCCATTAAAGCTAGGCAAGTAAAAATATAACATATTCTGTTACCAGTATAAATAAAATATTTAAACTTGAAATCATATTGCAGGTTTTTTTTTAATATTTTATTTATTTATCTGACAGAGATCACAAGTAGGCAGAGAGGCAGGCAGAGAGAGAGGAGGAAGCAGGCTCCCCATGGAGCAGAGAGCCCAAAGCGGGGCTCGATCCCAGGACCCTGGGATCATGACCTGAGCAGAAGGCACAGGCCTAACCCACTGAGCCACCCAGGCACCCCATATTGCAGTTTTTTTATGACAACTTAAGATTCAGTATTTTTACACGTTAGCAACTAGCTCAATATTTTTAAAGCATTTTGAGGGCCAAATTAAACATATCTTTCTACTGGCCAGAGGCAGCTATTTATTCTTAAATCTATAATCTCTGATCAAATTTTCTCAAGATGCTATGATTTTTATTGCTATTTATCCTTTCAATTAAAACACAAGCAAGTCTCTTGAGTATAGGAACATATCATAAACTATCACAGAGAGAAACATCTACAAAAAATTTCATTAAATGCTGATGAACAGAGTACTTTGTAGTCACGCCCTTTGTTCTTGCACATACAATCTGATCTATACTCGAACATAAGAAGAAGTTTAAAAAGACATTCCATATCAGGTCATTATGACCAAGATGGTGTCCTTAATCTTGAGTCAGACTCACACCATAGAAAATGACAAACACATTCTCACAAAAGCAAGGTTGTACCTTAGTCCCAGCAATGCTCCAAGAGCCTCTCAAATGGCATCAATCTGCAAGCTGGGAAAAGCAGTTCACAGCCCTCTAGGAGAGGGTTAAAGACAAGTAGAGAAGGTCATAAACCCATTTCTTCTAAGTCTGCCATCTCT